>PVLC010019872.1:0-29907 GCA_004027655.1 Graphiurus murinus | reverse complement strand
CATCACTGATCTTCTATGGGAGGAATAGCTGGCAAAGATCCTTCATTCTGTCTGCTCTTTCTTGAGGTTCTTGATAGTTTCCTTTGCTGCACAGAAGCTCTCAGTTTAATGCAATCCCACATACTAATTCTCATTTTAATTTTTGAAATGTACAGAACTGTCCTGCTTCAAAAGACAGTACTAAAATCCGGGCGTGGTGCTGCATGCTTGTAATCCCAGCATTCAGGAGGCTGAGACTGGAGGATCTCGGTTCGCGGCCAGTCTCAGCTACCAAGTGAGGCACTCCACAACTTAGTGAGACTCGGTTTCAAAATAAAGAATAAAAAATAGGGCTGGGGGTGTAGCTCGGAGGTAGAATGCCCCTGAGTTCAACCCCCAGTACCGCAAAAAAAAAAAAGACAGTACTAACAATAAAATTGTAAGCATAGCCTTTTATGTGAACCAACTGGCTCACACACTCATTGCACACTAAGGATTTTCTAAAAACATGATTTTATTTATTTATTTATTTATTTATTTATTTATTTATTTATTTATTTATTTATTTATTTATTCGTTTGTTTATTTAGGCACTAGGCATTGAACCCAGGGGCATTATACCTGTGAGATATGCCACCAGCCCTATTTTATTTACTTTTATTCTGAAACAGGGTCTCACTAAGTTTTAGAAGGACTTGCTAATTTGCTGAGGCTGAACACAAACCTGAGATCTTCTTGTCTCAGACTTTTGAATACTGAGATTACACATGTACGCTACCATGCCTGACTGAAAGCATGCTATCTATATTATGAAATTTGATGTATTCAAATTTATTTTCCACTCCATACACAACTGTTTTGGGATAGGTTACATTAAACTTCTTAAATCTGTATTTGTATATAAAATACAGAATATAAGAATATATTACTCACAGGTCTTTTGTGCAAATTAAATGTGACTGCAAACAGCAAGCACTAAAGTATTAAATAAGTTCCAAATTCAGAATTATAATGAGAAGTTTTAATGTATTAAATAATATTTACATGTATTATATGAATATATTCTATATAATATGATGATTTGCATATGCACATATGGTGTGACTGCAAACAGCAAGTACTAAATTATTAAATAATTTTCAATTTTAAAATTATAATGAGAGGGTTTAAATATGCAAATGATATTTGCATGTATTACATTATATATATATTCTGTATAATATGATGATTTACATATGTACATTTGATTTTTGTTTATATAATTTTTATTTAATCTGGCTTTAAATGGAACAAGTGTAAGTTAATACTGAAATAATTTTATCAACCTAGTTTTCAGAGAAAACTCATTATCCTCTAGCATTTAGTTTATATCTAATTTATTAGTCCACCTGAATATATCTTCTTATAAACTCTCAAACGTTTATTGAGAAGATTCTGTTTAAATATTTAACATAAAAATACTTGTGTGACTTTTTTTTTTTTTCATCATACTAAGGATTGCAGAGGGCCTCACTAGGTTACTGAGGCTGGCTGCAAACCTGTGATTCTCCTGTTTTAGCCTCCTTAGTACTGGGATTACAAACCTGCAGGAAGTTCTTATCAATTTATCAGAGCTAATAGTGTACCAAGTGACTATTCAAGCTATATGAATCTTTCTGTTTCTTCTATTTTGCTTGTTTTCCCTACAATTTATGTGTGTGTGTGTGTGTATATATATATATATATATATATATATATATATATATATATATATATATGAAGATGGCAGACAAAAACATGAATATGAAATTTGTGTTTCCCTAAATCAGAAATTGAAATCTTCACCCCATAGAGATGGTATTAGTAGATAGGTTCCTTAGATTTTGTAGGAAGAGCTCCCATGGATAGAGTTAGTGCCTTGATAAGAAGTCTGACCTTGTCCCTACGTCTATTTAACACAATTAGAAGTTGTTACTTACTGATATCAGGAAATGTGTCCTAAGCAGACACCTGCACCTTGGAATTGCCGTGAAATGTGAGAAAAGTTCTGTCATGTAGAGGCAACCCAGATTATGGTATTTTGTTAAAGCTGCCAGAACACATGAGAAAAAGAGAGAGACAGAGACAGAGATAGAGACAGAGACAGAGAGAGTGGTATGGAAGGAGAGAGAGAGAGAGATAAAGAGAGAGAGAGAGAGAGAAAGAGAGAGAGAGAGAGAGAGAGAACAAGAGAACAAACCAATCCTCATTGAATTTCTGGACACAAAGTAAAGAATGTCAACATTTTAAAAATTACATGGAATAATAGTTACAATAGATTAGGCACTACAAAAAATATTTTTACTGAATTTGAAGAAATAGAAATATGTGATATTGGAAATTTAAAAATAAACAATGTTTAAAAAACCAAATTTTATTAAATTATAAAATGATTTAAACAATCAAATTAACATTTAATTGTAGTCTTTTAAAAAAGAGACAGAGAAGAGACAGAAGAGAACATTTTTAGAAATATTGGATTAAAATGGTTTTTAAATTAAATTAAAACTATAAATTCACAGAACACAATGCTAGAGAAAAACAAACATTAAATCATGAATATGATAAAATTTATATCTAGAAACTTTTTTTATGTGTGTGTCTGTGTGTGGTAATGAGGATGGAACCTAGGGCACTATTGTTTCAAACTACACCCACGGCCCTTTTAATTTTTGTTTTGAAATATGTTTTCCCTAGGTTGCAGGGATTATTGCTAAGTTACTGAGGCTGGTCTTGAACCTGTGATACTCCTATCTCAGCCTCCCAAGTACTGCGATTGCAGGTGTGTGCCATCATGCCCTGCTAGAAACATCTTAATCAAATAGATAGACCCTAATTCTTGAACAAATATGGAGATTGACACATTGTACAGAAAAGAAAAATATAAGCAACCTAATTAACATATAATGGCAGTCAATCTAGATATCTATAGCAAATAAATTTATGTTTCAAAAACAAATGCTAAACACTTTATTTCAAAGATGCAAAAGCTAAAATGTACACTGTAGAAATGAATTTAAATATGTACACACATACATATATGTGTATGTATATGTGTGTACATAGATATATGTCTTTCAGGCAAAAGAGAAAGATGAAATAGAGAAACCAGGGTCTAAAGAAAGAAGTAAAGATGTAAACAGTTTTTTCAATAAATATAATTTTCTTACTTTTTAAATTTCTATAACAGATGTCACTATTTAATTCAGATGTGATATAAAGATTTTAAATACTTGCAGAAATAAACAATAACACAAAGCTTAAGAGAATAAAATGATTATTTTATTCTACATGAAATGGCTTGTAATTCATTGCCTATAAACTGTGGTAAAAAGTTACATTAAAAAGTCATAAAATAAACACTCAAAAAAACATGGGGTTATAGTTAGCTGCTAATGAGTATGATTAAATATCACAATGAAAATACTCAAGTAATCAAAATAAGGGAAAAAAGAGAAGAAAGTGCATAAAGAAATGAGATGAGATAAGTAAAAAGCAAATAGCAAGATAGGTTTAAAGCAAGCCTTATAAATAGCCAAATTAAATGTAAAAGTTCCAAAAACTTGAACTAGTAATCATAAATTGAGAGCTGGGTAGAAACCAAATTGTAAATATGATTCCTATGAGAATCCACTTTGAATAAAAACAAGTTAAGAATAAAATAATAGGAAGGATTGTACCACTCTATCAGGGAGCAAAAATGTCAGAAAAAATATGAGGTAAATTGTAGAAAAAAAGGATATTACAAAAATTAGAGTTAATTTATACTATTTACATTACCAAAGAGGTTCCTCGTTCAAGGAGACTAAACTGTTCTATATAAGAGAACTTAAAATATATAATTTGAATTATAAAGAAAAAACTTAGGCAAATAAAGGGAAATAGAAAATCACACTCATTTTTTTCTATTTTATACCTTTCTTGGTGCATTATAGTCTCACATCATAATGTAGTTCATAGACATAGTGACATACATGCACACAGCATTTGGTGAGTTTTCCCTGGCTCCCTCCCCACTCCTGTAATCACAGTATTTGAGAGGTTGAGATAGGAAGATCATAGGTTGGAGGACAGCCTCAGCAACTTAGCAAGACCCTCAGCAACCTAGCAAGAACCTGTTCCAAAGCAAAACAAATAAATAAAAATGACTGGAGGTGCCAGAATGCCCCTGGGTTCAATTTTCATAACCACACACATACACAAAAATCTAAATGACTCTTCACTATCTACAATGCTAACTAGTATGATTTAAATGACATACATACAAATTTATAAAAAATAACAGATATGGTAGTAGGTTGATTAAAAAAGAAATACTTTTTTCTTATATGGGAATAGGTTATTAATAATTTTATAAAATAAAGACAAATTTGAGCTATGTAAAGTGACTAAAAATAAGTGAGTGTATAAATATTAAACAAATGCAGCAAATAAAATTTAAAATATTTTAAAAGTAGTCAATCAAAACACATTTGAATAAAGTGGAAAGTTGGACATAAAGACAACCTTTAATAAGATGATAGAGTTAAACCACAGCATACTGGTTATCAAACCTAGCTAAATCATCTGCATACTCAAAATAAACAATTAATTAAAAATTAAAGATATTAAGATAACAAGTTCTAGATGCATTAAAATTTTATATATTTTTAAAAGAGATATAACCATCTAAAATATAAGAATAAAGAAAGGGTAAAAGGGAAATGAAAAGTGATATACCACATTAGAACACATACAAACATATATTAATAAAGTCAGGCCTTCATGGAAAATAATTACTGGAGATAGAGAGAATATATAATAATGTTTAAAATTTTAAATTTACCAGGAAGTGAAACCAATTCTAATGAGCACCTATAAATTTGTAAATCTAAATAAGAAGTAAAGTGATAGATTTTTTTTTATTCAAGAAGAGAGGATTAGCTGGATATGGTGGCACAGACCTGTAATCCCAGTACATAGGAGTCTGAGAGAGGAGGATCACAGGTTCGAGGCCAGCCTTAGCAACGTATAGAGACCCTGTTAAAAAGCAAAAAATAAAAAAGGGATGGGAATGTAACTCAAAGGAAGAATACCCCTCGGTTCAATACTCAGTAGCAAAAGATAAAAATTTAAAAAAAAAATTATAAAGACAGAGGTCTCTGAGTCAGACCTGGATACCCTCTCCATATTTCTGCAGTTAATACCTCCCAGCTTTTGGAACTTGGTGGATCTCACTCTTGTTTCTTATATGTTAAATTAGAAAAAATAATCCTGATCCTATCAGCATTTTATGATAATTAACAACAACAAAAGTAAGCAACTAATACTGACCATGATATAGGACAGAAATAAGCATCTTATAGTATGAAATATATTACAAAATGAAAGCACAAGTGGTATTTTCATAGGTGACACTGTGGGAGCTATCAAGATGCAGAAGTCTGGAAGAGGACTGTCCTCTCGCATTTGCAGCTGACTTTGTGGTTTAGAGCATTTTTCCATACAAGGCCCTCTCACCTCCTCATGGAGCCTTGGCCTCCTCCTCTATAAAGTGATACTGAAATGTGTGAATCATTACCTTCTCTTAAAATCCCTTCCTGCTTTCTGTAAGCAAAGATGATATAAAGACAAAATAAAGTCATCTTAGCAGAGAAATGTGTTTTGCTTTTACTAGAGATTAAGGTATCCTGTCTCCCACTGTTATTCAATGAGTCTTCAGGTTGCCTTGTATGGGAAGCAACCCACATTATGTTGTGGGAATACTACATTAACCCTTCGCACTCTGTTTCCTTAGCTATAATAACTTTCTGCTGATAGATATTTTCATTATTACTAACATTGCTTTTTTCAATTGTTTTTACTTTGCTCAATATCACCACCTTCCAGGAATGCTTTCCCTAGAGAGGTTTTTCAACTTTTTTGAAGTCTGGATTTCCCTCAACCATTGTCATTTATGTTCAGTTTGCAGTTAAGTATTTTTTTGTTCCAGTGCTCTTGACAAAATATCCAGAGACTTCTTTAACTTAAACACAGGTTTCCATATTCAATTTTCAGTGAAGTATGCCACTTTCTTATTTACAGGATTAATATTTAAAATAAGTATAAAGATAGCAAGTTATCAAAATCATGGGAAATACTTATTTCCCACTTTTGTAATATAAAATTAATAATTCAGAGTAGTAAAAGGATAGAAAATGATCAGAATAATTAGAAAATATGGTTCTCCAACTTTGAGTTGCTTTGTGTTTCTTTATATTTATGTCATCAGAGTGCTGCATCATGTAAGTCAATTCTAGCATTTTCTCATGTTAATTAAAAATTCAATTTATGCTAGCTTAAAGTGACTTTGCTTATTCTAGGAAAACAGTAAGCTGAAAAATACAGTGCAATCTTTATGCACATTATAACACATATAATAAGTTATTATTTTTACTTAATTTTACATGAAGACTATGAATAAGCTTATTTAAATCTTAAAATCAATAATGAAAAACAATGAATGCATTTAGGTGCATATGATCTTTTGCTGGGTTCCTGCTTCCAGCAGTCATAGCTGGATCAGTCTGAACAGATTAATTACTGAATCTAGGAAGCCACAGGCCATTAATGTGTCAGATCCTCAGACTTTCTGTAATAGCTGTAATACTATTATGAATAAAATTTACATATAATTTTTGTAATTTGTTAATATAATTATATAGAAATTAGCCTCTGGTATTCTTAAACATATGAAAGCAAACTCAATTTTGACATGATATGCCAGAAAAATCATTCAAAAATGCTTCATGGCTACATATATATAGATCTAAAGTTGGAGGGCTATGTCTGAAGAAAGCCTTTTTCCTGCACAGTAACATGATAAGAAGATCACTTGTCCAGGAAATAGAAACCTCCAAGCTATTTCTCCTCCTCTCCCTCCTCCTCCTCCTCCTCCTCCTCCTCCTCCTCCTCCTCCTCCTCTTCTTCTTTTTCTTCCTCTTTCTACTTCTATCTCATCATGGGTATTCCACCCTGCTAAACAAATGTTAAATATGTGTTTAACAACTGTTTAAATTAAATTAAAATTTTTAACAGGAAAATTAAGAAAGGGTCATTCTACACAAAAGAAACGTTATGAAGACTGCCCTGAAATAAATATAGGACAGAAAAACAAACGTGACCTATTAATTTTATTTTAATAGATTATCTATTAAAGAAGAATCTATGAAAAAGTTCCTAAGTTAAAAAAACTAAACTAAAATATTGCAAGTTAACTTATTGTCAAGAAAGAATAGAGAGATATTCTCTGTAGATGAAAACACAATAATTGTCAGAAATATTTGCCAGAGAAGAACTCGTTCCTGGCACTTGCTTCTGAATTTACACAAGTTTTATCACCTTTGACTTTTCTCCTATTGATCTTCTTTCCCACCACCACACACATCTTTATCTATATGCTGTGGTATATATGTGTGTGTGTGTATTTTTTTTGTGTGTGTAACATTCCTTAGTTTGCTTGAGAATCTGACAATGGGAAAAATTACTGTGCATAGCTGTCATAGTTGAGAATATGTTAAATTTTCTGAAAAATATAAACCATATTATAAGTTCAGTAAACAAAAAATAAAACTATCATTAATTTTTCTCTACTATGTAGAAAGAGTCTTTCTACAGTGACTAACATGTTATAAAAAGCTAAACTTTTAAAAGGTCCAATCCTCCTCCAGGCCTGAGGGGAGCACTGATTCTCATCACTTTCTTATAATTAATTGATGAGTCAAGAGGAAGAATCAAGAGATGACTTCTAATAAAAGTAGACAGAAGAATGAAATAAAACTTATTTATATGTTAGAATAATTATGAGAATTTTCATAACTATTGCATTGATTATATTAAAAGAAAGGAGCAAGAAAGACATTGCAAGCTGTGTTCAAGTTTTTGCTATATTGGGAATTGCAGACTTTAGGATATTCAATTCATTGACAGAAAAATAGGTTTTAAATCATAGATGTAGCTACAGTTACGGTTCACTTGGTGCTGAAAATTTTATTCTTGCTTTTAACATTCTTATCTATCTTGGAAATTATGGGCTGCTTTTAACCTACAAATGAGCAAACTGAGGCTCAGATGGGGTTAAAGGGGAAACAGTCCACACTGTAATTCTGTGAGCAAATATATTTTGAGTGCTTACAGAATTCTATGCATCAGTCTAGGTTCTGAGCAATACCACTTCTGGGTATCTATCCAAAAAAGTGGAAACCAAACTATCAGACCAATGATGTGTATCTATGTTTATAGCACAATTCACAGTTGCCAAACTATGGAACCAGCCAAGACGTCCACCAACAGATGAGTGGATTACAAAACTATGGGATATGTACACAATGGAATTTTACTCAGCCATAAAGAAGAACAAAATCATGTCATTTGCAGGGAAATGGATGGAACTGGAAAACATTATGTTAAATGAGATTAGTCAGTCACAAAAAGTAAAAAAATCACCAGATTCTCTCTCTAATATGTGGAAGCTAGGGAAAAAGTGATTCATTTAGACGAAGTAGGAGAAACCTTAGATGAACAAAGAAAGTGACTTAACTGAAGGTGATGGAGGGGAGGGAAACACCCTAATGCACATGATATACATTCACAAACATATCAAAGTCAACCCACTAAACTGAACATTAGAAGGAGGGAGAGGGGAGAGAAGGTGCAGGAATTGGGGAAGAGTTAAATAAGAGATATGTGCATGTATGCCTCTACCAGCTTGTACCTCACAAAAATATATGATTGCAATGCACCAATAAAAATAAAAACGAAAAGAAAAAGCTTCCCCCTCCACACAAATGAAAATAATATGTGAATGAAACACTTAAACATGCATTTGAAACTGTGTGTGTGTGTTTGTTTGTGATGGTGGTATAGTGTATTATGCAATGAAACAAATAAGGATAATTAGTATTTAGAAAAAGTTGAACTATGAAAAATAACTGTATAAGGAAATAGAGCTGGGTAGTAAAGATTGATCAGGATACACACTGTTAGTTGGATTTTGAGTAGAGAAAAAAGATAAAGTTAGAATAGTAGAGATATAGTTAAAACATAAGATATCAGTTTTTGTAGTGATCTGTGTTGTGGGTTTGTTATTAGAACTTAGCTGTTGTGAAAACCACTGCTAAGGAAAAGCTAAAATTGGAAATGAAGATTAATATCAACATTATTTCATTAGACCTATAGATTCTGGTAAGTCTACCACTACTGGCCATATGATCTGTAAAAGACATTGACCACAAAAAAAAAATCATTATGCTTAGATCTTGAATAAATTGAAAGCTGAACATAAGCATGGCATAACCACCAAAATATCAGACCAGCAAGAATTATATGACTATCATTGATGCCCAGGACATAGAAACTTTATAAAACATATGATTATACACAGGTATTACACTGACTATGCTGTCCTGATTGTTGCTGCTGGTGTGGGTGAATTTGAAACTTATATCCTAAGAGTGAGTAGGCCTGTAAGCATGCTCTTCTGATTTACACACTGAATATCAAAAAACTAATGTTGATGTTAGCAAAATGGATTCCACTGAGCCACCTTACAACCAGAAGAAATCTGAAACAATTGTTAAAATTTACATTAACAAAATTGGCTAAAACCCTGACAGTAGCATTGGTGTTAAATTCTAGTTGGAATGGTGACTTGCTGGAGCCCAGTGCTAACATGCCTTGTTTCAAACGACAGAAAGTCACCAGTAAAAATGGTGACGCCCAATGAACCACATTCTCTAAAGCTTTGGATTGCATCCTACCATTAACTTGTACAACTGACAAACTGCAACTGCCTTTCCAAGATGTCTACAAAATAAGTGGTATTGTCATGTCCCTCGGAGCTGAGTGGATATATGTGTTCCTAAACCTGGCATGGTGGCCACCTTGGCTCCAGTCAATGTCACAACTAAAGCAAAATTTGTTTAAATGCATCGTACGTAAAGCTTGAGTGAATTTTTTCCTGAAGACAATGTGTGCTTCAATGTCAAGAACGAACATGTCTGTCAAAATGTTCATTTTGGCAGTGTTGTTCATGGCAGCACAAATGATCCATCAATGGATGTAGCTCTTTTAACTGCAAAGATTATAATCCTGAGGTGAACCACCCAGGACAAATCAGTGCTGGTTATGCCTCTGAACTGAATTGTCACACAGCTTACAGTGTTTTCAAGTTTGCTGAGATGAAAGAAAAGATTGATTGCTATTCTGGTAAGAAGCTGGAAGATGGCCTAGATTTTGGAAATCCAGTGGTGGTACCACAGTGATGATATGGTTCCAAACAAACCTATGTGTTTTGAAAGCTTTTCTATCAGTTATTGTGATGTTTCTGATGAGTATTATTGAAGAAATGGAAAAGGATGAATTAGCTAGCCCAGAGAGTTCAAAAGGCTGTGGGAATATTACCCTGATTACCTACCACACCTGTCTTAATTAGCTGTGGAAGAATGGTCTCAGAACTGCTTGTCTCAATTGGCCATTTACATGTAATACTAAAAGACTTGTTAATGATAGTAATGCATTATAAATCTTTAGAAGCAAATAATGTTTTGTGGACAATTTTGTGCATGAGGGGACAGTTTTAAGTTATTAGTTTTTAAAAACAGTATTTTTAATGAAAAGAACTTGACCAAAAATTTGTCAAAGAATTAAAACAAAAGTTAAAGGAGAAAATGAAAGTGAAAGGACCAGTTTATGTTGTGACCTTCAGGATATTATAATGATTATTCCCTTAATTAAAAACAATTAACTATCGGAATGCAATGTCAATTTTTCAGCAGAAGTAAATTCAATCTATTCAGAAAAAATATATACACATACACATGTATCAAGACACTCAGTGACATAAAAAAGTAATTCACCACATTAATATCTTAGATGTACATGGTGATTGCAGAACATTACCTTTATTTGCAAAAGGCATTGAATCAAAGAAAAATAAATACATAACATAAAAATTACAAGTCACAATTTAGATGATGCAATCTGTATAATATAACTTTATTGAAAATTGCAAAAATGGTATATAGCAATGCATGTCTAACTATTTTAGAGTTCTGCTTTGAGAATCAAATAATTAATTTGAAATATGGATAAAAAGGTGGAAAAAAAGAAACTTCGTACTGCTGTAGAACCAATATTAAGTCTGCAGCTTGATGCTCTCTTCTCATTCTCTCAAGTAAAGTAGACATACTATTTAGGCAGCATTAACATATATAGACTTTCAGAATATAGGAGTCAGCAATCCTGCTCAAATCTGCACTGATCATTGGAATATCACATTTCAAATTGGGGGATCACACTTTGATTCCCAATCACCACAGTGAAGATTACATAGACCTTCAACAGAGTTAGGAGAATAAATTTGTAATTTTATTACTGGCTAAAGGAATTGAAGAACGGTAAAACAGTGTAGTATTATATTTGATTATTTAAGAGACTATTCTCAAAGAGGAATATAGTTACATCAATTGGCTCTAGAAAAAAAATAACAGAGAAGCAGATTTTTTTATTAAGTACAAGGAATATGTTCATCACCATCAGATATCACCTGGTCATCAGGCTTAAATGGAGATTCTGAAAATGTATATGAGAGAAGTGGGTGTAATTTTACATTTCTAACAAGCTGTGGTGATGTATATACTGCTGATCCTTCGTCTTTGCTCAGAGAAACATGTTTTTGCACTACATAGGTGAGGTAGATTTTCTTTCAACCCTGAGACTCTAGTAGCCATTGCTGAGAAGCTGTTTAACAAAGCTCTTGTATGGTATCTACATCCTTCTCACTCTGATCAAAGAAATATTTTGAAGAGTCTCCAGAAAATGTGAATTGCCTTGTCAAAACTCTGTCACTATATTTGATAACATACATCCTGCATCTTTCTGCCATCCGTACTGTGGTTTATTACAAAAAAAAAAAAAAAAAAAAAGAAAAAAGAAAAGGAAAGAAAGGTTAATATAGGCATTTTCTCTGCATATTTTATTAACCTTTTATTTCACATTAATCCCCCATTACCTTCATTAATAATATTGGAAGTGGAATCATTTAATAAGATACCTGCATTAAAGACATGCTGAATTGCCATGTGAATTTAGGCAAACTGCATGTGAAAGCTGAATTGCTCAAACATTTTTAACAATCAAAGTATTTTACAGGATTTTTTTTTAATTTTATGGTTCAGCTAAGGTAAAGGCCAATTAAATTATCAGGCCTTTGGCTATAAATAGTAGGTAACTTTTATAAATCTTCTGAAAAATAATGCCTGAACATCATATTTTTATGTAAACATGAGAGATTTTGACCATGAATTTGTTTGAACATAATTACATCCCTCATTTCCTTCAAGGAAGATAGTCTTTGTTTTTTCTCTATATAAATGACTTTAGTAATGTTTTGTGACATACAAGTAACACTCAGGAACAAAAGGTTAACACCTTAAAATACTTTTTAAATCATATCATAAGCTAAACATAACAACCAATATTTCTTAATTTCTCCCTTCTAAGCTAAGTGAGGAAAAGTTATTTATCTCATAGTATCAGTCCTTCGTGCATTTTAAAATAAAAATGGGGGAGTTGTGGGAGCCCAACTGGGCCCTTTTGCCCCTGGCAGTTGCTATATGCATATATGAGCAATTATACTGACTCTTCTGCTATGGCTACATTGGCATCTCGAAGTCTGGAGATTGCCCCTAGGATGCATAGATGAAAGACCCTCGTACTTCTAAGAAAGTAAATATATGACCTTAAAGGAGTATGGTTTTATGACTCTAGAAAGTTTGCTTTACCAGGCTATGTTAAGAATGTGGGCTATACGTGTAAAACGAAGAAGTGGTGCTATTTGTGATCTGACAATGATTGATATGTCATAAATGTCTATGCAACCCTGTTGTACTCAAGAAATGTATAGAAAATCCATGCTGAAAAAAATTAATTAAAAAAAGTAAGTAAGCCATAAAGTTAAAAAAATTTTTCAATTCTTATTGCTAATAAACAAATTAAGAATTTAAGCTAATTTAAAAAAAATTCTGTACCATTATTTCCAGAAAGCTAAAAGTAACAGAAAAGTAAGAGAAATTATAATTCTGACATAAGTTTTAGTATGTCTACTAATTAATAAAAGCAAAGAGAAAAATATACTAATTGTCTCCCTGTTGATTACATACAAATTATAATAAATTGAGGCAAAGAATTAAGCTTCAGGCTTTATCCTCTGGAAAATTGAAACCATTCTTCTCTTTTGGGCATGAGAGAAAGAATATCTGTCTTGGAAAAATCTAGGTGACATATTTGATTCACCCTGTTTGGAAAAATGAAATCATATTTCTTCTGGGTTCAGATGTCAATCAATAAAAATATAATCCTTGTAAGTAAGTAGTGTTGCATTATCTCATTTATTTTTTTGCCTGCTTCAGATGAAGCCTGTCACAATATAATTTTGGATGATCGATCATGGAGCAAGCCTGCGAATCAGAAACACACTATTACTTTGCTGAAACAGAATCTGAATCAGAATAAATTTAAGACTTTAACGGCAGAAAAAATGGGACTCACAGAAAAAAGTAGATATTTTTAAAAATAAATAAAGCTGTCTCATCAGAGAAAGAGGGAGTTATGTCCACATGATGACATTTTGGTTAATGATAGACCACATACATGCACATAGGATGGTATTTGCACATAGGTGAAGTCATCTAATGATACAGTTATAATAACACATCCATGTCGTTAAGTGAAGCAAGGCTAGATGTGTGTGTATTACACAAAAGCACATATATACATGCATGCATATTACACATAAATATGTACATAAATATGTATAATATTTATATATGTGTATATATACATGTTTACATAGCAGGCCTTTTTAAATCAAAATTTTTTATTAAAATGCTAAAAATAATAAAATGGAAGCTGAGCATGGTAGTGTATAGCTATAATTTCAGTATTAGGGAGACTAAGGAGAATATCAGGCTTGAATTCAACTTAGCAAGGAAATCCTTAGCAACATAGCAAGACCTTGTATCAAAATAAATAATGAAAAAAAGGCGTGAGGGTATACCTCCAAGATAGGATATCCCTGGTTAAATCCCTAGTACTGAAGGAGAAAAAAAAAAAAAGCAGAATGTGGAGATTGAGTATGTGCTTGTACCATATGTCACCAGAATTATTCAGACCAACACAATACAGGTCTGTGATCCAAATTTCTTGTAATTTGCATTGGGATAAAAATCAATAGTAATACATTTTAATATTAGTTCTATTCTAAAATTTCTCCATTTTGTAATTTTAAAAATGATACTATCTAGAAAATGTTTATATTCAGCAATAACTTATAAAAACTTAATTTTCCTCAAGGTATCATCCATTACACTGGATGCCTCTACGTCTCTTGCTTAAGGCAAGCTACAGGGTAAAGGCCACTTGCTATTAAATGAGCAGAAAATAGAAAGTAACATGGTTTTCCTGGAATGATCTCTAATGCTCATGTGAGCAGCAAGCCTCCTCTGGAACAGCCTTTTTCTTTTCGTTTTTTCTTTGAGGTACTTATGATTGAACCCAGGGGATTTCTACCTGTGAGCTACACCTCTAGCCCTATTTTTTATTCTTTATTTTGAAACAGGGTCTCACTAAGTTGCAGAAGACCTCCATTAAGTAGCTGAGGCTGGTCATGAACCTGAGATCCTCCTGTCTCAGCCTCTCAAGTACTGGGATTACAAGCATGCCACCATGCCTGGCTTGGAACAATCTTTTGTAAATGGTCATTGGCAATGCAGCAGTCCCAAATATGAGTTAAAGATCTACATTGAAAAGACCCCAAACTAGGATTTTAGAGTCTTTCATGGGATAAAATGCATGATGATACCAATTTCATGTGCTCATTTTCTTCTAGTTTTTCTTTTATTCTTATATTCAAAGTTAAGCAGATGATATCCTGTTCCATGTTCCATTTGTATGGAGAGTGGAAGTTAAGACTCATCCTTGTTAAAGTAAAAAGACAAACAGAATTAAAAATCAATATGTCATATTAGATTCATAGGAGAAGTGGGATCAGAGGCAAACTGCTGATTCCAAAATTAGAGCCAATAATAGGTATATACAGAAAATCACAATATACCAGAAAAGATACCAGCAAGAAAATCAATGCCAAGGAAGAAAAACCTGAACTGTAACTATTGACGTACTGGAGGCTATGTGCCAAACACACCTGAGAGTTAAGGACCACAGGAGGACACAGTCTTACAGAGCCTGTACTTTTGTGAGTTTTACCTCCAGGAGCTCAATAGGGTTCTTATGGTAAATATGGAAGAAAAGTTCCCTCTTGCTTCTAGCAGAGGCAGAGGAGGAGGAGGATGAGAAGGAAGAGGAGGAAAGGGGCTATTTTGAAACAGTGTTAAGCAGTGTTCCTAACAAGGTCTGCCATCTGAAGCAATTAGTTATCCAGAACTGCTTGGGGTTTTATGAGAGTCTAACCTATTTGAGAGAAGAACAGTACTCAGTTCTAATCAAGAGTAGCCACCCCATCATCCCACCTAAATGAGGTGCAGGAAAAAAAAGTTAGCAATATTTGTAGAGTTCACAATTCAGAGACATAGGCTTAGCTAAGAGACTGAGACTTTCATAGGATTGTAGAAGACTCCCCCTCTTTCTACAGCCTACAGCCATACAGTCTACATACAGCAGTTCCACTTACCTGGTGCATCCTGTCCAGCTATAAAACATATGGTCTGAAAAAGCAAAGTAAGCATCAAAACCAAACATTCCAAGACTGTTAAAATTATCAGAAAGTTAATATGAAAAATCAATGATTAATATGCTAACAGAGCTTATGGATAAAGTAGCAACATTTAACATCAGATGTGCAATGTAAGTAGAGAGATGGGAATCCTAAAAAATAACTAAATGAATGCTGGTGATAAAAACACTGTAAGGGAAGTGAATAATGGCTTTCATGGCTTTATTAGTTCAGTGGTTATAACTGAGAGAAAGGATTTCTGAACTTTAGGATATATCAGTAGAAACTCCCCAAATTGAAAAGCAAGGGCAACGAAGACAATAAATAAATAAAAATAAATAAAACACTCTATAATAATCAGGAATAATGGAGGCAACTATAAGATTTTGATACATGCACAATGATAATACTGGAAGGAGAAAGAAAAAGACCACAAAAAATATTTGAAATATAATCAATATAATGACAGAAAAAAACTTCCAAACTAATGTCAGAAACCAAACCACAGATCCAGGAGACTTAAATGTGAGAAAAACTACATGCAGACATGTTATTTTCCAATTAAAGAAAATGAAAGATAAAGGAAAAATTCTGAAAAAGCCAGAGCACAGGTCACATTACTTAAAGAAGATTAAAAATAAGAATGCTACTTCTTATTAGAAACCATATAAGAACCGAGTTATGATAAATATTAATGGTTTTGAGAAATAAAATCATGAACTTATAATTCTGCATTCTGAAAATATCCTTCAAATTGAAGTAAAAAGTGCTTTCTCAGACAACTAGTTTGTTACCTGTATGACTATTTTGCAAGAGATGTCAAAAGAAATTAAAGAGCAGTGAAATAGTATAGGTCAGAAACTGAGATCTACATAAGGAGATAAAGAGCATCAAAGAAGGAATATTGAAAGGTAAAATGAAAACATTTAATTTTCTTCTGCAACTAATTCAATGCATGGTGTGTTCAAAATAACAATAGCAAAAACATAATAGGTCATGTATGCATATACATTTGAATATACATTTATGTATATATATCTTATGTATATATTATAATTATATTTGTGTTTATACATACTCATGCATAAAATAAATGGATGGCAGCAAAAATACAAGAGATGGGAGCAGCCAATTAGTGTAGTTTTGTAATTATAAGGTGCTCACAATACCCATGAACAGTATTATGCTTGAATTACTTGTAAACGTATTTTCCAAACTCTAAAACAACTAAAAGTAGACAACAGAAGTTATATAATATGCCAAGAAATGAAGTAATAAAATATGCTTGTTTACAACAAAACAAAACACAAAAGTGGAAAAACAGAAAAAAATTGTACAACAAATAGAAAAGCATAACAAGTATATTTATAATTGCTTTGAAAGTCAATGGCCTAAATACATCTACATGCCTTCTATAAGAAACTCATTTTATAAAGACATATATATTGGATGAACATCAACTCACAGAAGCATGTGCACATTTCAACCAATCCAGGAGCTTATGTGAAAAATAAGCTGAATGAGAAGTATTTACCCAAATTTAGAAATTAGCATTAGGCAGTCTAGAGCTTATCAATTTAAGGGATGCCTTATCAGTTGCATAGATCAAACTATTTTTGACTTAATCTTTCTGAATATACTATCACAAAAAGTTCATTAGTTACCAATAAAGCAATAAATGGATGTCAGTGTCAATGAGGAGCTGAATAGGAGCAAGGATCCGGGAGTGAGTCCTAGTTTGCTGCTTTGTGTCAAATCAACTCTACACTGCAAGCTCACATTTAACTGTATTGTACTCTCTAAAGCTCATTCTGAGATCTTATTTTAGAACTCATATGAGAGAGGAGCTGTGCAAAAGTGTATGAGGAGATATAAATCACATCATTACTCACTGAGTTTCTGCAAAAAGAAGCTGTTAACAATATAGATCTGAGATGACTTAGCTTTGTATCATCTCAAAGATTTTATCATATCTAGAGAGAAAAGGGTTAACTACATAGAATGGAGTTATCAGCAAATCCACAATAAAACTTAAGGATGTATAAAAATACCTAACAATGTCCTAGTGCTTGGAAGGATGAGACAGAAGGAGTGCAGTTTCGAAGCCAACCTCAGCAACTTAGCATGGCCCTGTTTCCAAATAATAAATAAAAAGGGCCAGGAGTGTAGCTTGGAGATAGAATTTCCCCAGGTTCAATCTTGAACATCAAATAAAAGAGGAGAAAATGGAGGAGGAAGAGGAGCAGGAGGGGGAGGAGGAGGAGGGGAAAATAGTATTGGAAAATGTGACAAACACAAATGTCTTTTATTGAGTGATTCAATCCAATATACATTTGTATAGACATATTGCATATCTATGTACTAGATTAGGATAAAACTGTTAGAGGAATAGAAAATTATTTCATATCATTGAAATTACAAACTTCACTATTTCTAGACTAAAGAAAATTAAAAGCAAGAACAAATCCCTTGAGCTGTAATATAGATCTTATTTTACATAAAATGTAAAAGTCTGTATTGTTATGGGTGAGTATTTCATTGTTTCTGTCCTACGTGTCTTCGACATAACTGGAATATTTTGAGACCTACTATGACACATTTTTAAAGTAAAATTCCCTTCCTTCCTTCCTTCCTTCCTTCCTTCCTTCCTTCCTTCCTTCCTTCCTTTCTTTCTTTTTCTTCCTTTTCTATCTCTCTCCCTGCCTTTTTCTCCTCATAAGTTTACGGCTAATACTTTTATATTTTCCTTCACTATAATTTGTTTAGGAAAATCAAAAGGCTTAAGCATTATATTATAATTTAATAAGAAAACTAATGAATATGGTTGGTCCAGTGAGCAAATTGGAAAAAAATACAAACATTTTTTTGGTTTGTTTTTTTGTGTGTGCTACTGTGGATTGAACCCAAACGCATTCAGCCTCTGAGCGACATTCCTAGCCTTATTTTATTATTTTGACAGAGTCTCACTAAGTTGCTGAGAGTCTCACTAGATTGCTGAGGCTAGCCTAGAACTTGTGATTCTCCTGTCTCAGCCTCTCAAATTCTGGGATTATAGGCATGTACCACTAGGTCTGGATAATATATTCAAATATTTTGTGCCAGAATAATTAGTTCTTATAATCCAGAAGAGGAGTTGTGATCAATTACTGGCAACCAGCACACTAAATTTAGCATTTAGCACACACATACAGATAATAGATGCTCTCATCTCTCTAAAAATAATGATTCTGAATGTATACACTGTTTGATCTTATACAATGGCACTGTATCAAAATTATTAAATTGATTCTATCAAATAACTAAAATGTTTCATATTGGAGAAAAAGATGTATATCTTTGATTTAATAATAATATTTAACATTTTAAATGTTTAATATATGCTTTATGTTATATGATTATTAACTCAAGCAATTATAGCAGCAAACCCTATCAAGTTAAACTGTTACCACCCTCATTTTTTCATAACAGCTTCCTTATATATACGCAGGCTAAATTTTGCCAGAAAGGAAGTCTCCATGAGATTTAGAAGATGCAAATGAAGCAGTAGATATTAATCTCAAACTTTCATTATGCAATAGGGAGATGCAGAGTTTCCACCAGGTCTTGACCTATCTTTTCACTTTTCTGCCTATGTCTACCTCATCGGCCCAGTCAGTAGCCCTGCTAATAAAAAGCAGTCTCAATCCTACAACTAGACTGGACTTTTGGGTCAATAGCTTCCCCAAGATCTCTCCAGGATTGTCTTGACAATCTGATTTCAGTGACTGAGTGTGCTCAGTTCCACAGATTTCCTAGAAAATTTCAACTGATCCAAGCAACTAATAGTTAAGGAAATAAGTTTAGTTACTCGTTTTTTCTTGAAACTCTAATTTTTCTTTTCAGAGTTTTTAAAATGAAACTGGAAGCTTTACTTCCTATAAATAAATCCATTATTACATAACATTCATGGTGACTATGGGATCCTGCTTTCCTGATTGGAGCATAACTAAGGCAGTTATTAACACCAGAAGTGGTTTCCTGAGAAACAGAAATTTAATTATAGGAATCTGAAATTGGCTTCTTGATAGGACTAGATTAAAAGTCATAATGGATTCTAAAGTTTCTGGAACATGATGAATGTAATGTTGGATAAAACATGTATGATTGATATGAAGGCATCAATCAGCATCTGACTTCATTGTGTTTGGGTAAAAAACTGGAAGTCCTATAACTGCTTGTTTTGGTCCAGAAGTGTCAAACCAAATATCATTTATGCCAAGTGAGTGTTGTTTTCAGAATTTCCATGACATACTATAGATCTGTACTTTTCAATATAGTAGTATTAGATATATGTAGTCATTTAAATTAATATTTTGTGTGATACTGGGGATTGAACTCAGAGGTATTTAACTCTGAGCTAGACACCTAGCTCTTTTATTTTATTTTTATTTTATTTTTGAAACAAGGTCTCACTAGGTTACTCTGAGTTTTGCTAAGTTGCCGAGATGGTGTCAAATCTGTAATCCTCCTGTCTCAGCCTCCCAAATACTGGGATTACAGGTATGTGCAACCATGTTAGGCTAAATTAAAATTTATTAGAATAAAATAAAACAGATGAGTGTGGTGGTGCTTGTCTGTTATCCCAGTACATGGGTAACTGAGACAGGAAATTCTCAGGCTCCAGGCCAGCACACAGTAACATACAGAGACCCTGTTTCAAAATAAAAAGACGGGGGGGCAGGTAGCCCAGAGATAAAATGTCCTAGGATTTAATCCCCGATCACCCACAAAAGAATAAAATAAACTAAAATTTCTTTTTATAGATGCATTAGCCACATTTGCATTCTTTTTTTTTTTCTTTTTTTTTTTTTTGGCGGTACTGGGGATTGGACTCAGGGACATTCTATCTCCGAGCTATACCCCCAGCCCTATTTTTTATTCTTTATTTTGAAACAGGGTCTCACTAAGTTGCAGAGTGCCTCACTAGATAGCCGAGACTGGCTGCAAACCCAGATCCTCCTCCGTTCTCAGCCTCCCAAATGCTGGGATTACAAGCATGCACCACCAAGCCCAGCTTGTCCAATCATCTTTGAAAAGTACAGTTACTTTTCCTTTCCTAGATCAAAATCATCCTGATAAAGATTCACAGGGGAAAGAGCAGAAGGAAGGCTTACAAAATGTATTTTTAACTGGGCTCCATTTTTTTTTCCCCTCAGAGGACTCCTCCCTTCTTTCTTTGCAAGAATTATGATCATATTAACAGGTTCAAGCATAGACAATGGTAGAAGGAGCAAGAGTCTCTTCCTTGGTCAGTGAACTTGGCTTCCACCTAGACCTTGAGCTTTCAAGTAAACACTTAGGAGCCTGCCTATTTATTTCAGTCCCAGCAATGATATAATAATAAATGAGCCAGCATTAAAAACCTGTAGTTTCTGCCATCTTTCACTGTAAGCATGAAGAAAATTGTCTGTTAGGTCAAACCACTTTTCCACAAGAATTTTGATAGCAATTATCTATCTCCACCAAATTCTAGAATTCACTTAATGGCAACATGCTTGTAATCCCAGCATTTGGGAGGCTGAGACCAGAGGATCCAGGTTCACGGCCAGCCTCAGCTACCTAGTGAGGCACACCTGGACTCCAAACCCATTGCAGTGGCTGTTTCCTACTATAGATAGATCCAGAAATTGGCAGGCATCTCATGTTTGTTACTTGACTTGTGAAATACATCTACTATGATAGAGAAGGATGTGTGGGAGCCCCCAGAGCTGTTTCTAACTGCTGAAAGAGTTAACCAAAGCAATTCTGCCTTTCTAGAAAGCCTAAGAGATTAGTTTCACCATCACAGACTTGAATTATTCAGAATTGATTATTCTAGTCATGTCCCAATTCCAATTGCTAATTTCTCCATGCCAAAGACAAATGGATCTTGGGGAAAGACAATGGGTTATTATAAACTTAATTGAGTGGTGACTTTAATTTCAACTGCTGCTCCAGGTATAATCACTTGGCACTTAATATTCTGTTGTTCAGCTGGTGAACATTGTTTTTTCTTTGCTTTGCTTGGTTGTTATGACACCAGAAATTATTTTTATATAGCTAACAGATCCAGTAATACAACTTTATTTTCTTATCCTAGAGTTGTTTCAATTATTGTGTAATCCAGGCCACAATGATCTTGGCCCCATCTCCCTTCCTTATTATCATGTGTATCCATTAAATTTATGATGTCTTGCAGATTAAACTGATGATCTAGAATTAATAACTAGCTCAGATATTTTCATAACATTTAGGTGCACTAAATGGTGTAAATACAGAAATTTCCGTATTAATAACATTTCTGAAGAAATATGTATATATCTGCGCACAGATATATATGTATTAGATATAGCTATTCTTAAGTGAGAATAGGACAATACTTATGCTCATATTTTTGAAGGAATATATTTTTTAGATATTCTATTCCAGCTCATTTATCAAGTAACCCAAATATGCCACTTCCAAGTGAGGTTCAAAGAAAAGAAAAAGTCAGTAATGGGTACCAGTCACTGGGAAGGCTATTCTGTTACATGATCCTATGAACTCAGGAGACAGTAATTATTTTTGAAATGCCTCTGATACAAGTGCAGTACAGAGCCGTTACTATGTTATCTTATATGGTAACCAAAATAAAGGATTTTAAGATTTTGGGTCAATGCTGTACCTTTGTCTATCAATATCTGTTTTGGGGAGAAGCATGGCCTTAGGAAATGTAGTTCATTCTGTGGTTTATCAGATTACTATGTGACTTCAGCTGTCTTATCAAATACCATCTGATCTACCAAGCAAAATATTGGACATATCTAGAGACATTACTTATAGTGGAACTATTAAATATAAGATTGAATAGATACAAAATGAATTAGCAACTAGCACCATTATATGACTGCAATTCCTGCTACATCTACTCTTGTAAATGGCTCTTATGATAGCTATGTATCTTCCCTACTTCCTGTAATTACTGCTAGTCTAAATTGTCAATCACATCTGATGATAACTGAGAGCTAGTGACAGAATTACAAAGTAAGCACAAGACACACACAATTAATTTACAAAGACTATAAAATTAAAGATATAGAGAATATGCAAATGTCTATATATTCCTTTTCAAAAACAAATATGTCTCAAATAGTTAACATATTTTTTATTGTTTTACTTTTGGCAAAAGAGACACACAAAAAAGAAGTCCTCTATTCTTGTAGTTTCTGTATTACACATTATCATCCCAAATATTTTAACCTATATTATCTAGTAGAGGCCAGTATAATATAGATGAAATTTGATATTGTAGAATACAGAACTCACTCATAGTTAAATGCCCAAAATTTAACATATCTAGAAATGGATAGAATATTACAAATTATAACACATAAAATTAAATTTACCCATCAAAAAGGTATTATTTTATACCTTATATTATATTTTCAGTGAAAATATAATATTTAACATTTATTTTCAAAGTGGAATATCTATAAACAAATTTTAGCAATGTGGACTATCTTGAAGTTCTCATTGTTGTACCTCCATGCACACATTCTGAACAAAGGGCCAGGGTATCTTTAATGAGACAAAACCTATGGCTGGGACTTGCCTTTCTTTCTCCCTTTTTTTTCTTTTTTTCTTTCTTTCTTTCCTTCTCTCCTCCCTGTTCCCTCCTCCCTACCTCCCTACCTCCTTCTCTCCCTCTTCCCCCCTTCTCTCTCTCCAAACTGTAAACTCAGAGGCCTCAGAAATTTTAGAGTTTTCCTGTCCAGTTATAGATTGAGCCAATAAAAACTGTCTAGGAAAAGGGAAATGGATGCTCAGAATTTCCTTGAGAGCAATCATAGCTGGATTGATGAAATATTTGGTATAGTACAAGCATTTAGAATTCCAAATTTATGCTTTAAATTCCAGCAATCCAAGTACTGGTTTGATTTCAGTTTGGAATTGCAATTCCTAAGTATAAAAGAGAAGTGTAAGAGAGAGAGATATCCAGGGAAAGTGGGGAGCACAATTTAGAAATCAAATAAGTTTCCAAAATGCACAATTTGTTGAAGATAAATGTGGGAAGCTCAAATTAGATGGAACATTTGAAAAATAGTACAAGCTTTCACTGGCATAAGAGTACATGCAATTTTTACCTAGGTCATTATGTTTAATGTTTTTCTTCATAGAATGAATTCACTTAAAAACCTTAAGTTAAATATTATTATTACTATCTCCACTGTACAAGCAAGGACATTAATATATTGAGAGTTCATCTAAGTTGAACAGATCACCAGCCTAATAAGATTTAGATATTGACTAAAATGGAAAAATGCCACCCCTATAGTTCATGTACTTAACCTCTATTTCATGAGGTGGATTGGATAGGAAAACTCACACACACCCAAATACTAGATACAGTCACAGTTTAAGAATGTATTATTAACCTTATTCTATAAGAGAAATATTATGACTTAGCCTTCACATAGGTATGGGTAGAAGTCATACATATCTTGCAGTAATTTGATATCTAGTACAACTAACAATTATTTTTCATTTTTTTAACCAGCAGTAAAATACATGTATCATAAAACAAGGAACTCCTAAAATCCATTCATTTTTCTCATTTACAAATTGGAAAAAATCACTTGCCTTGCTTAGTTACAATATAGATAAAATGTCTGATAAATTTGATTGCTTAAAAATGATACTTTTTTCCCTTTTGCAAGAATGTTTTTAATTGAAATAATTATGCAAACAAATCTAATAAAGAGTCTCAACATGAGCTAATAATTCAATTAACAAAGGAGATGCTCAGAGAGATATAGAAAGGAAAATTCACAAAATTTTCAAAATTCTTTCTAAATTCTATTGTTTATAAGTACAAGATTGAGTGAATGAGGGAATTTTTACTTGGGCGTCAATTTGACTGCAGAGAAACAGAGATAATATTTGCTTTGACAGGAAGATAATTTACTTAAATCCTCTATTCAAACAGATAAAGACATTGGAACCCTGGGAGTTTGAGGTTGAATTTATTGTTCAGCTTCACACAATGAGTTAGGGATGGAAACAATGCAGGATTTTTACCACTAAATACTCAGAGTATATACCAGGTAAAAATCTCATTTGAATAGGAAAAATAGCAAAAAGAGAAGTAGAGAGCTAACAAAATATTCACTAGATATAAAATAGGAACAATAAAAACAAGAACAAGCTTCCTTGTGATATGGAAATATTTCAAGTAGGGAACTAGTTTTATAATCTCCACGGACATTCATTTGTTCCATTGTGCCTTTTTTCAAGGTAGTTTTTATTCATTAGTGTCCTCCATGTGACAAATATTTTATACATATAAATAACAACAACAACAACAGCGAGTTATTCTGTAAAAAAGCAACAACAAATCCTCAGATAAGCAAAGATGATATGTTCCCACATATTTCATAATGAGATGAAAGAGAGAGAAAGGGGGGCCGAGGATTATTATTTCTACTAAACTATTCACAATTCCAAGCACATAGTACATGTTCTTACCTGAATACTTGGTACATTCTGAATAGGTTGCTATCTGATCTTGTAGAAATGAAATGCCACCAGCACAGTACTTCTACCTGGGTCTACTATAGATATTTAAGTTATTCCCTGTATGTAGATTTCCTCATGCCCAATACCCAAATAATACCTAATGTTAGGAACCTCCTCAATTAATCTTATCTCCCAGTTAGCTACTATCTAGCACAATGCCTAGAACCTAGTAAATACTGAAATATTTTCTAGCAGATCTAGGGATGAGTATTTTACATAAGCTGAGCTGCATCTTCGCAATAAAGGAAATCATTTTCACAGTAAAATTAGATATTTAAAATATTTATTTCTATTGGTAATTTAATTATTATTTATTAGCTATACAATTTGTTCCTCACTCTAAAATGAAGCGAAACAATTATAAGCTAAAAATTCATATTCAAATTAGATTCAGAATATCTATAGATTTATATAGGAACATATATAGACATTTATATAGTTATATATTCATATGTAACTATATAAAATATTTTTATTGGTAACCAGTTTGATTATTATTTATAAGCTATAAAATGTTTCCTTATTCTAAAACAAAACAATTATAAGCTTAAAATTGATATTAAAATTAAAGTCATAACCTATGTATCTATACGTAGACATTTGAATATATAGCTGTATATATATATATATTTGAATACATTCATAAATATATAAGTATATAAATGACAAATATATCCAGAAAAATGTGTGTATATATGTGTGTGTGTGTATGTGCTTGCACATATATATTATTGTTTCTTCCAAGGATGCTGTCTTTATATATAATATATTATTTGAAAATACTAGATACAGAGGAAAGAAAGGTGCCTTCTGAAATATTAAGTTTATATTATGAAGTTCATGTGCTAAAATTCCTACACTTTAAATTTTTAGACAAGTTTAGTAAGATTGTTTATGCAAAATCAATTTAGCATGATTTTGTAAATAATCATAAAATGAATGCACATTTATTTGCTATGCTATGGAAAATTAGAATCCAATGATATTATTAATAATAACATGTGACAATTTACTGTGGCAGACAAAATCAAAACAACAGAAGAGAGGGAAAAAAAGAGCAAGAGAAAATGAGAGAGATTCTTGAGGAACAGAAAGGAAAAGGAATTTGAAAGAAAGGAATACATGGAAGAAGGGAAAGGAGCGGTAACATCAATATATCAGTAGCAGAAGAACTTAATGAAAAGAGGTTTTGGCTAGAGGGAAGGAGCAATAATGCTGGGCTACTCAGTCAATCCTATGAACATCATTATTTGTTGTAGAATATATTCAAGCTTATGATGGGCATATGTTATATACTCAGGAAAGAACTCCCACTAATATTGTGTAGGAAGATTAGGTTACAATTTAAAATATTTTTTTCAGCTGACTGTGGTGGCATAAGCTTGTAATTCCAGTACCTGAGAAGTTAAGACAGGAGAACTGCAGGTTTGCCGCCAGTGTTAGTGAGGCCCTCTGCAGGTTGGGGAGGAACCTGTTTCAGAATAGAAAATAAAATAGGACTGGGATGTAGTTCACAGGTAGAATGTCCCCAGTACCACAAAAAGAAAAAAAAAGTATTTTCTCAAAACCTAAATGACAAAATACTTTAGTGATTAAAATTAGTTAAAATAAAATTACTGTTTAATATTTAGAAACTGGTAATATTTGGACACTAACATAGTGACTATGAAATGCACATATGTGTATTCAACAAATAAGATACTTATAGCTGAGACTAGCATGGTGGTGGATGCCTGTGATCCCAGTACTTGAGAGGATGAGACAGAAGGATAACAGTTTCAAGGTCAGGTCAAAGTAACATAGGGAGAAACTGTTTCAAACCAAAGAATGAAAAGGGTTGGATAGCTACGCCAGTGGTAGAATCCCCCTGGGTTCAATCCCCGTTATCACAAAACAAAACAGCAAAAACGATGATTATTGTTAATGTATGCACAAATGAAGGAATTTTATTAATTACATCATATTGTAACTTTTTTAAATACTAAAAAGCTCTTGAATAATACACATTTAACAATATGCTGGTCCACAATAAAAGAAAAAAGTCAATGGGAAGTTAGCAATAATTTTTCAGCTCACAAAACCAAAAGTTTCAAACAAGACAGTAAAGCAAATTTGTCTTGAGTACTGATATATTAAAACATCCAATAAATTTCATAAGTCAAACTCAAAATTCCTTTACCTTTCCTCACAGTGAAATGAAATCTACAGCCAGGTGTGACTGTTGCTTTTTCCTGATTACAGTTATTTTTGACATGCTTTGATGCTTGTTAAAAACCAGAAGCATCTCTGAGAACAAACATCTTATTTCTTCCACTAGAAATTGATTGCCTATATTTTTTCTTCAGAATTCTTCCCTTGACCTTTGGACAATTTATGGCTTTAAATATTGGTATAAACAGATTCTGAAACTACAAAGAGTAGAAGTTAAGAATTCAAAGATGAAGGCTTACATCGAGAATCAATAGAACTTCAATATGAGTATTCTTGAGAATATGCTTGTTTTACATAATGAGTTACATCATGGACATTTGAGAGTAGAGTGTTGGTCCTACATTTATCTTCAATCTTATGCTTTATATTTAACTTCTACAAGAGTCACTCATTCATTTTTTGTGAATATTTTATCAGAAAATAATTCATAAAATTTAGTTTCAACAAATGTCAGAAGACGAGATTTTTTTTTAAACTGGACATTCACTTTTAATTTCACTCCTTCATTAAGAAAATAAGATTATTAATAAAATATTCCTTATAAAAGTGAAGGATAGCAAGAAAAGAACCAGAGATAACTTAATTCTGTAGGAATATAAAGTAAATGTTGATTGTTTTGTCATCACCTGGATTCCAGCCCTTGTTTTGTTA
Organism: Graphiurus murinus; assembly: GCA_004027655.1. Taxonomy (NCBI): domain Eukaryota; kingdom Metazoa; phylum Chordata; class Mammalia; order Rodentia; family Gliridae; genus Graphiurus; species Graphiurus murinus. The sequence goes on along the minus strand of PVLC010019872.1, from coordinate 1,727 downwards.
AGTGAGCCTTTTAAGCAAGTCATTATGTAAATTCTTGTGGCATCCTCAAGAATTATAGCAATAAACAAGGGTGAAAACATCTTTGCCTTCATTGAGCTTGAAGTATAAAGGTAATTGACAAAAATTTACAGCTTTACTAAGAACTTTAATGAAGAAAATAAACCCATAAGGTTATATAAAAACATTTCTGGGTTCAGGGGAATCTTAAAGAATAAAATGAAATTTAACGTAGGGTATAGTTGGGCATGGTGTAACACACTTTTAAGCCCAACACTTTAGAGGCTGATACAGGGGGATCATAAGTTTGAGGGCACTCTCGGCAACATAATGAAGCCCACAACAATTTAGTGATACCATTTTCAAGAATAAAATAGGACTAGGGGTGTAGCTTAGAGGTAGAATGCTCCTGAGTTCCACCACTAGTGACACAAAGTAAATAAATAAATAAAATAAAGTATAAGATAAGTCAGTTTGGAAAACATGTTTTAGATGGAGAACACTGCACATATTCAGGTCTTGGGGTAGGAAAAAAGCTCCAAAGGAAAAAGGAACAATGGTAAGATGATGTGATTGAATTATAGACAGTAATGTCAGGGTGAATCAGAAAAGGGGGATAAATGGTAAGGATTTGGGCCCTTAGAAGGGAACCAGTTAGAAAGCACTGAGAAGCCTTAAACAGAGAAATTGCAGTGGTAACAGTGGATTTCAAGTGAACCTAGAAAGCATAGATCGGATGGGACAGGAACATTGCTCACTGTTTTGTGTCATAACAAATTAAGAAATTTTCAGGCTCTTACAGGGGAATTAATTGGAATACACCAAGAAGGTATAAACAGAGAGCTTGCAGCTTTGAAAGTAGATTGTATGAGGAAAGTAATGAGAGCAACCAGGCAGGCTGGAAACCAATCCATCAACTGTGAAGGAGATGGTGTCTTAACATTAGGCAATACTAGCGATACATGAATATATTTAACACATAATTGTAAGCTTTATTGTTAGGAGATGACCATATATTTTGGTAATAATAAGAAAAAGTATAAAAATGATTTCCAGGTTTCTAGCTTGAGTAAATGATTATGATGTTAAAAACATTTTAAAACCTTTGGGCAAGCTGGGCGTGGTGGCTCACGCTTGTAATCCCAGCATTTGGGAGGCTGAGACCCCAGGATCTGGGTTCGTGGCCAGCCTCAGCTACCTAGTGAGGCACTCTGCAACTTAGTGAGACTCGGTTTCAAAATAAATAATAAAAAATAGGGCTGGGGGTATAGCTCGGAGGTAGAATGCCCCTATGCCCCTGAGTTCAATCCCCAGTACCACAAAAAAAAAAAAAAAAAAAAAAAACCTTTGGGCAATAGCACAAATAATTGAAATGCCAGATCAGACACAAAAAACTCAATGATCTTATCCAGTCTCAAAATGTGCTCTAAATTCAAACATATTTGAATAAGACGCCTACATGAAGCAAGAAAATGTGTGTACATGAACACTGCTCTATACTTTATTTCTTGAAAAATTAAAATACATTTTAGAATAAAATGTTTCCAAGTAAGAAACCTTATGGGAGCCTGTGTGTATGTTATATCTCACACAAATGGCAAACATTTTGATCATGAAATAATGAACTATACCCATTTTATTTTGATATATAATAGTCCATGTCACAGAGTTAAGGGCTTTTTGATATTTTGTTTACTTCTTAATTGTTTATTTTAAAGCCATGGGGTATA
>PVLC010019871.1:0-29982 GCA_004027655.1 Graphiurus murinus | reverse complement strand
CGCTTGTAATCCCAGCATTCGGGAGGCTGAGACCTGAGGATCCGGGTTCGCGGCCAGCCTCAGCTACCTAGTGAGGCACTCCGCAACTTAGTGAGACTCGGTTTCAAAATAAAGAATACAAAATAGGACTGGGGGTATAGCTCGGAGGTAGAATGCCCCTGAGTTCAATCCCCAGTACCGCAAAAAAAAAAAAAAAAAAGATATCCACCCCAGACTCAGTTCAGAGGAGATTTCAATTTCTCTTTGAATTGCCTTTTTCCAGTAATTACATTTCAGCAAATGCAATTCTTTAGTAGGGAATGAATACACATTTCATCCCATTTTGTCCAGAATCAGGCCTTTTGGGAGTATGTCCTCATTTAATGTCTTTCTGGAATAGTTAAAATTTTAGTTCTAAGAAAGCAGCTAAATAAAGGCCCTTGAATCTGACAGAGTTGACCCTGTGTTCCTCAAAAAGAACTTCAGTAGGCCAGGGCTTCAGGCTGAGTTATTCAAATGAAGTGGAGCAATTGTGTAAGGAAAAGAGACAGAGGATCGCAGGTTCAAGGCCGGTCTGCACAAAGTAAGGCCCTCGGCAACTTAGCAAGATCCTGTTTCCAAATAAAAATAAAATGAAATAGGACTGGAGGTGTAGCTCAGAGGCAGAATGCTCCTGGGTTCAATCCCTACCACCCTCTCCCCACCCCCCAAAAGAAAAGAAAAGAAAAAGAAATAGTACAGCTTGGTGTGGTGGTACACACCTGTAATCCCAGCCACTTGGAAGGTCGGAAGGAGGATCATAAATTTGAGGCCAGCCTGGGCAACTTAGTGAGACCCTGTCTCAAAAAATAAAAAGGGCCAGGCATAGCCGGGTGTGGTGGTACATGCTTGTAATCTCAGTATTTGGGTGGCTGAGATGGGAGGATTGGGGTTCTTGGCCAGCCTCAGGACTTAGGCCCTCTGCAATTTAGTAAGATCGTGTTTCAAAATAAAGAATAAAAAAATAGGACTGGGGGTGTACCTCGGAGGTAGAATGCCCCTGGGCTCAATCCTGAGTACCAGATGGGGAAAAATAAAAAAGAAAAGGGCTGGGGATGTGGCTCAATGGTAGAGTTCCTCTGGGCCCCCCTCCCCCTGCAAGAATCTTGAGCTGGGAGAGTAGCCTAAGTTATTAAGATGGGCCCAATCGAATCACACATGTTCTCAAACATGGAAAACCTTTCCTGGCTGCAGAGAGTAGTGTAAGAAGGACCAGACCTGCATTGCTGATGGTGAGGATAGAGGAAGGAGGCCACCAACCGAGGAAGGCAATTTCAAGAAATTGAAATGAGCCAGGCGTGGTGGCTCATGCTTGTAATCCCAGTACTTGGGAGGCTGAGACCCAAGGATTGCAGGTTCGAAGCCAGCCTCAGCTACTTAGTGAGGCCCTCCGCAACTAAGTGAGATCCTGTTTCAAAATAAAGGATAAAAAATAGGACTGGGGGCATAGCCCGGAGGTAGAACGCCCCTGGGTTCAATCCCTGGTACCGCAAAAAAAAAAAAAAAAAAAAAAAAAGAAAAGAAATTGAAATGGCAAGGAAACAGATTATTCCCTGGAACCTCCAGAAGGGAATGCAGCTTTGCTAACATCTCGATTTTTGCCCACTAAGACCCATACCAGACTTCTGGATCTACAGAACTGTAAAATAAATTCGGTTGTCTTATGCATGAAGTTTGCAGTAAGCTGTGACAGTAGAATAGAAAACTAATACAGCGTTTTACTCTGATTTCAGCTTTTCTATTATCTTTGCTTAAAACCCAGAGAAACCAAGCTGAGCTTCCTTAAGCAAACAAAACAGGCTTCACTGCGAGCATGCAGAGCATCTCAGGGAACCCACGCAGGTGAGCAGTGGAGCTGCAGAAAGGTTCAGGACCAGAGAGGAAAGCGCCTTCCGGCAGGATTCTCCCTCTGCCTCTTAGATCTCCGCCTCCCCACCTCATTTCCACTGTTTCATGCTCCTCTTTCTGCAAACTGACCTGCTTTGCTATTTAGTCTATGAAGTGGAAGAGGGCTGAGCTTCAGCTTGTCTTTGTAACTGGAATCTCATTCTCAATTCCAAAGTCCCCGAGAATGAACTGTGGCACAGTGTGGGTTATGGGCCTGCTATGAGTTGAAGTGTTTCCCCTCAAAAATGACGCGCATGAGCCCTTACACTCCACCTCCCCCAACTCAGAATGTGAGCTGATTTGGAGATTGTATCATTGGAGATATATTTAGAACCATGAGAACACACTGAAATAGGGTGGCCCCTTAATCCAAGGACTGGTGTCAACCTAAGAAATTAGAGCTGGATGTGGTGGCATGTGACTGTAATCCTAAAATTTGGAGGGCTGAAACAGGAGGATTGAAGGTTTGAAGCCAACCTCAGCATCTTAGTGAGGCCCTCATCAACTTAGCAAGTCCCTGTTTCAAAAAAAAATTTTTTTTTTTTTAAAGGGCTAAGGGTTGCCAGGCATGGTGGTGCACACCTGCAATCTCAGTACTTGGGAGGCTGAGACAGATGGATCATAGGTTTGAAATCAGCCTCAGCAACTTAGCAAGGCCTTTAGCAACTTAGTGAGACCCAGTTTCAAAATAAAAAATAAGGTAGGGTTGGAGGTATAGCTCAGAGGTAGAATGCCCCTGGGTTCAATTCACAGAGAGGAGGGTGGGGGGAGAGGGGAGAGAGGAAATAAATAAATAGGGACACAGACACAGATGAGGAAAGATGGACATGTAAAAATGGGGAGAGAGCCAGGCGTGGTGGCACACGCTTGTAATCCCAGTATTTGGGAGGCTAAAACCGGAGGGGATCTGGATTCCCAGCCAACCTCAGCTACTTAGTGAGACACTGTTTCAAAATAAAAAATAGGACTGGGGGTGTAGCTCAAAGGTAGAATGCCTCTACCGCAAGGTTCAATCCCTAATACCGCAAAAAAAAAAAAAAAAAAAAAAAAAAAAGGGGAGAGTCTGCAATTACGCTGTCACCAGCCAAGGAATGCCTAGGGCCACCAGAGGCTGAAAGAGGCAAAGGACCCTCCTCTAGAGGCTGCAGAGGGAGCCTGGCCTGCTAAGCCCTTGATCTCACACTTCTGGTCTCCAAAACTATGAGGCACTATGCTTCTGTTTTTTTAAGCCATATGCTTGTGGCACTTTGACAAAGCTACTTTAAGAAACTAATACAGTGCCAAAACCTGACCCAATCAGCTTTGTCCAGGGGGCCAGTTCTTCTAGTATAAATGTGGTTCCTCCCCACTTACTATGACTTGGAGGTTGGAGGACTATATTCAAAAAATGAAAGAAGAATCATTGTGAGTTGGGCAGGTATTCTGGAAAGCTGTCTACACTAGCTCCTTGGAGTATGACAAATACTCTCTAACATCATTATCATTTTCCATACTGTAATCCATTTGTCTAGTGTGTGTGTGTGTGTGTGTGTGTGTGTGTGTGTGTGTGTGTGTGTGTTCCTGGGGATTAGTGGCCTTCTACCTCTGAGTTTCATCCCCAGCCCTGATTGATTTTTTTATTTTGAAACAGGGTCTCACTAAACTGCTGAAGCTGGCTTTGAACCTGTGATCCTCCCATATCAGCCTCCCAAGTACTGGGATTACAGGAGTGCGCCACTATGCTCGGCTCCTTTTCCTCTTATCACTGTGTTGCTTTCTGTTTATTAGGCAGTGAGCACTGATGTTCAAAAATATTCCTGGGCCAGGCGTGGTGGTGCACGCTTGTAACCCCAGCATTTGGGAGGCTGAGGCCAGTCTCAGCTACCTAGTGAGGTACTCTGCAACTCAGTGAGACCCTGTTTCAAAATAAAAGAATAAAAAATAGGGCTGGGGGTGTAGTTTGGAGGTAGAATGCCCCTTAGTTCAATCTCCAGTACCGAAAAAAAAAAAAAAAATTCCTGGAATCTCTAAAAAAAAATTCTCTGGAAGCTCTTCTGTTCATCTGGCTGATTTACCAGGCCCCTGGCATGGAGTAAAAAGACTCCTGAGCCTTAGTTACTGATCTGAGCTATAGAATGTGGTTACCTGTTACTTTATTCCACTTACTAAGTGCTGTATGTATGGCAATTTGTAATAGCTAATTACCATAAGGTTATTTTTGAGGAAATGGAGGTGTTTACATAATGCTCCTGATCTTTTCTAGAGTAATAGGTCAGGAGAACTGTTGTGGAGGAAAAAGCTGTGCTGTTCCCCTTTTTGAAACTGGTCCTTGGCCCTGTTAACACACTAGGTCTTCAGGATGAGGATGTCAGAAAATAACAAAGGCTGCATATTAAATGCCAGAGTAAATATGTATCACGCACACAGCATGTCAAGTAATTATTAGAGCAATGGCCAGAGAACGCCTACCTCACTCTTGCCAGCATCCAACAGTCTCTCATCAAAGGCCTCTCATCATAAGTCAAGCATGAGAATGCAAAGGGGGGTGCGATAGGTTAAATAATGGCCACCCCCAAAACGTCTCTGTCCTCATTCCCAGAAACTGTGTATAGCTTACCTGACATGGTAAAAAGGGATTTTGTAGAGGTAGTTGAATTGAGGATTTTAAAACAGGAAGATCATCCTCGATAATCCACGAAGGCCAAGCCCAATCACAAGGGTTTTATAAGAAGGTGGTGGGAGAGTCAGAGGAAAAGGAGATGTGAGAGCAGAAGACGGAGTGATGTGTTCTCAAGATGGGGAAAGGAACCTTGCCAAAGAATGTAAGTAGCCCTTGGAAGCTGAGAACACAGATTTTCCCGTGGAGTCTCCAGAAGGAATGCAGCCTTACTCATATCCTGAAGTTAGCTCAGTGAGACCCATATTAGATTTTACTTTATTTTTTTTGCAGTACTGGGGATTGAACTCAGGGGCATTCTACCTCTGAGCTATTCCCCCAGTCCTATTTTTTATTCTTTATTTCGAAACAGGGTCTCACTAAGCTGCGGAGAGCCTCACTAGGTAGCTGAGGCTGGCCGCGAACCCGGATCCTCCGGTCTCAGCCTCCCAAATGCTGGGATTACAAGCGTGCGCCACCACGCCTGGCTTCCATATTAGATTTTTGACTTCCAGTACAGTAAGATAACAAACTCATGTTGATTTAAGACACTAAATTTGTAGTAATATGTTTTTTTAAATTATTTTTGTTTAAAAAAGTTTTGTTCTTTTAAAAAATTTTTATTGGTTTAAAAATTTTTAAAGTTTGTAAGCCGGGCGTGGTGGCGCACGCTTGTAATCCCAGCATTTGAGAGGCTGAGACCAGAGGATCTGGGTTCGCGGCCAGCCTCAGCTATCTAGTGAGGCCCTCTGCAACTTAGTGAGACTCGGTTTCAAAATAAAGAATAAAAAATAGGGCTGGGGGTGTAGCTCGGAGGTAGAATCCCCCTGAGTTCAATCCCTAGTACCGCAAAAAAAAAAAAAAAAAAAAAAAAAAAATTTAAAGTTTGTGATAATTTGTGATAGCAGTAATCACAAACAAATATAGAGGGAATAAAAATTTCGGCAACATTTGCTCTCTTGTACACAGGTCTTTTTTTGGTAGGGCCGGAGACCCCTGAACCTAATGGTACCTCTCTTGCCAAGCCCCGCCTCTGGGCTTTCACCATCTTCAGGCTTTGCTTTCCACTCTGCTGGCTCAGCTGGATTTCTACTGTCCCCAACAATCTCCTTCCCTTCACCCACCTTCGGGGCCTAGATTTTATTAGGTGTTCTAGGGAAATGGAATTAAGTCCACCTGCTTGGGACTGGGCTTACTAAAAACAGGTAAAAATTCAGGGAACAACTTCAATTGAAACATGAAATAACAATGAGAACCCTTTTAAAAACTGGGACACTTTCTCCCCCAGCAGCAGGCTAAAGAGGAAAAAAAGCTAGAGAGCTACTGGGACCTAGAGGTACTGCAAACTGGAATCTAGCTAGAAACACTGAAATGTGAGTTACAAGTACTTGAGCAGAAATTCTGAAGCCTTAGTCCAGGCCCAGGGGGCTGGATACAAAGGAAAGAAGAGACCCGGAGAAACGGGTAGAGTTTCAGGAATCCGGATTTGAATCTTGGTCCTAGAGAACCACGGTCCCTGGGTCTCTTCCTTTCTCCAAGAGTCCCCGGGTGGAGCCCACTTCCGGGTGAGGGCCTCAAAGCCACCGGACCCGATTGTGCATTACCCCATCCCCTAACTCAAGACATCTGGGTCCATAGCCCTGAAAGAAGGAAAAGTATAAAATGTCTGTCTACAAGAAATGCACGTTACCAAGAAAGCGCGCTGTTTTACTCTTCTCTCCCAGAATAAAAGGCCCTTGCATTTCATTTTATAGTCACGATGATTTTATTTTATTTTTTTCTTTCCGTTCTGTTACTAGCTGGTAGCCAAACATTGGCCCGCACCCGAGGCGGCGCTGGAAAGGCGCCCTCCCAGGAGCAGAAGGCTCGCTGGGGAAACACTGGGGCCGGAGCCAACTCGCCACTCTTTGTCTTCCAGCATCACGGGACTCTCTCCAGCTTTCCCCGGCCAGGCCAAGCTCCTAGTCTGAACTCCCAACCACCTAGCGGCGAGGAGACTTCGGGGGACACCCTCGGGGTCCCGTGGTCCCAGAGCCTGAGACCCTCTCCCGCTGCCAGACCGAGACCACCCACGGAGCCGAGCGGCCCCGCCCCCGCACGCTGCTCCCATGCCTAGGGTTTTTCTGAGTCCTAAAGCAGGCTGGGCTGTGGCCCCCAGCTTCTTCAGGTAAAGATGAAGGAGGGGGGCAGCTGGCCCAGACTAGGCGGAAGAGATGGCCTTGTTCTTCATCTGCCTCCCTACCCCCATAATTCGAAAAAATGTCAGGTGTGGGGATAAAATTACACAGTTCTTAGATTAGAACTGGTTATCTTTTGATCTAATTCAGATGCAGGAGGGCGAGGTTGAGGTAGATGGGGCGGGTGGGGGTAGGGAGGTACTGTGGGATTTAGGGGAGTCTCCAGTCTTCTCCTGGAGGCAGGGCCTGTCCGCTGGACCCTTCCACTGCTCCCCTCCTTGTTGCCAGAATGGAAAATTCATAGAGGCCAGAACTTAGCCCAGGTCAACAAACTTTTATTGCCACTTCTGGCTCCCCCAGCCCCAGCAAGATTCCTGCTTCTTACACTGGAGAAACACTAAGTTCTGGTGCAGGAGTGGGGGTGAGGGTGTTACCACTCCTTGCATACTCCAAGTTAAAGAAAACCCCACTTGCTGGAGAGGGAGGGCCAAACAGAGAGGAATTCGAGGGCACGCATGGCCCAGTCCCACTTCTGACACTTCTGCAGAGCAGAGGGACCACGGCTCCCAACTTATTTTGGAGAGACCGGGGTGGGGATGAATTTGGCTGCTGTTGTATCCCTTGCCCTTGCTGCCATGTATCCATGGAAATGAGGGAGGTGCAGGATGTAGCTCACTCTTGACTACCTGGGAGGATGGCAAGGCAGGCATTTGGTAAACATATCCCCTTCCACTCCTACCCAACACACACAGCTGTCCCCAGCCGACCCCGAGCTCCACCTCCTTCCCTTCTGGAGCTGGTATCATGCCAACTGGACTCCAGGCAGGGCTGCTGGTGTCTGCTCTCCAAGCCAGGTCCGGATGGCAGCAGAATCTGTGCCCACTAAGCTCAGAAACAGCTCTCTCTAATAGAGCTCAGTTGCAGGGTCTTGTTGAGGAAGCGGCAGCTAGCTAGTACCCCACCACCGCTCTCTGTGCAATTGCTGTCTTCCAAACATAACTTTAAAAATATAAACCCAAATGCTTAAGATTAGAAACAATACAAAATACAAAATAACTCTCTAACAATGCTGGGGTCTGGGGTGGGGAGAAGAGGCACATCCTTCTGAGACTGGAGCCACCTGTGCGCCCTGCCTTCTGCCCATCTGGAGTTCACTTCTCACTGAGCTGGCATAGCTGGGGGGCTGGAATCCAAATCTCCACTGGGTGCTGTTCTCAGCACGGGATGCCATCCTCAGCACCCGCAGCTGTTGGTCGATGAGGCCCGCCTGTCGCCATGGCGAGGAGGTGCAGGATGGAGTCTCAGTACCACGGGTCAGCCCGGTGCTGCTGGTTGTAGAGCTGTAGCTTGATCTGATCTTTGATCTGATTCACGAGGATCTGGGACAGCAGGATTCCCACCAGCTGGGAGAGGGGAGAGAGAATTGGGCCTCAGCAGTGATGCCCCTATTTTCCCTGACTCTGTCTTCCCAGGTCGGAGGTTGATCACCACCATCCTTTCCCCCGCCCCTCAGCAGTGTCAGCACCTGACACCCCAGCTGATCCCCAGGTGCCCTCCCCCAAGACAAAGGAGGCTTTGCAGCATTTGTGGGGCCTACAGGTCGTACAGGGTAAGTTACCTGGGGGATGGCCAGGCCCAGTGCCACACCGCCGAGTAAGAACAGGTTGCTGTGTATCCAGTTGACCAACTTGTCAATACAGCCATTGGTGTAGATGACTTTACTAGCTTCCAAGTAGTCGAGAGCCTGCATACCTTGGCCACACATAGTATTGATCACTGCCTGGGAGAGAGTTGAAAACACAGATGGGACTCCCACTCCAAAGACATCTCACTGGGGCCCTCGCTGATGGGCTTCCACCCTTCCTAAACCTCCTGCATTGCTAGAGAACACCTGTGGAGGACCCAGGGCTGGAAACTGCTAAATGTAAACTTCCCTTCCTTTGAGAGGTCACAGTCCGTTTCTTTTTGCTTTAGATCTGCCTCTTCAAAGCCCCCACGTAGGCTACCAGAGGGAAAGGTTGACAGAGCCGTCAGATTGGGGAGAAGAAACACGCCTGACAACTGTCCTGCAAAATGGGATTGGTTCGGCTTGGGAATAGGATGTCCCAACAGTAGCTGCCCTAACCAGAAAGCAACTCGGATCACGGCTCGGCGGGAAGTGAGGTGGGATGTTTGCTGACCTGGTTGGGGGTGGGCAGGCAACAGGAGTAAGGCACAGAGCAGCGCTCACGGCTGGGGTTGTCTTCCGAGCAGTTGAAGTACATATTCTGGGACCAGTCCTTGTAGGAAATGCCTCCACAGCAGCTGAACTGCAACAGAGCCCACGGCAGAGGTTAAGGATCACCCACCCCTCACACTGAGGAGTCCAGGGGACTCGCCAGGCATACAGCAGACCAGGGCAAGCTTCCACTTGTAATTTCAGATTGTGTTTATTTATTTATGTATTTATGTATTTATTTATTTTTTACAGTACTGGGGATTGAACTCAGGGGCATTCTACTTCTGAGCTATACCCCCAGCCCTATTTTTTATTCTTTATTTTGAAACAGGGTCTCACTAAGTTGTGGAGTGCCTTACTAAGCAGCTGAGGCTGGTCTCAAACCCGGATCCTCCGGTCTCAGCCTCCCAAATGCTGGGATTACAACCGTGTGCCACCACGCCCAGCTTGTTTTTTGTTTTGTTTTTGTGGTACTGGGGATGGAACCCAGGGGCCTTCTACCTCTGGGCTACACCCCCAGTCCTATTTTATTTTTTATTTGGAAATGGATCTCGCTAAGTTACCAAGAGCCTCACTAAGTTGTTGAGGCTGGCTTCAAACCCAAGATCCTCCTGTCTCAGCCTCCCAAGTACTGGGATTACAGGCATGTGCTACCATGCCCAGCTTCAGATTGTGTTTAAACACAATCATGAACCTTGAGCTCAAACCTCCCAGTTGCTTTCACCTGAAGAAAAATTTTCTCTTCGTAATTCTACTACTTTATGTACCTTATTATAACTTACCAAGTGCTTGATATTATAGTTGTATATAAATACATATTATATACACATATATATACACACACACATACCTACACACACATACACATATATCTTTTGTTTTACACATTCAACTACAAGCTCCCTGAGAAAAGGTTCTGGCTCTGTAGTTATGCCACAGCATGGAGCCTGGCAAAAGACAGTGTTAAAGATACTGGCTAGGAGCTGGGCAGGGTGGCGCACACTTGTAATCCCAGCCTTTGGGAGGCTGAGACTGGAGGATCCGGGTTCGCAGCCACCCTCAGCTGCTTAGTGAGACCCTCCACAACTTAGTGAGACCCTGTTTCAAAATAAAGAATAAAAAATAGGACTGGGGCTGTAGTTCGGAGGTAGAATACCCCCAGGTTCCATCCTCAGTACTGCAAAAAAAAAAAAAAAAAAAAAAAGAAAGAAAGAAAGAATGCCCCCAGGTTCCATCCTCAGTACTACCAAAAAAAAAAAAAAAAAAGATACTGGCTAGGAGTCAGGCCTGGCGGTGCATACCTGTAATCATGGTACTTGGGAGGCTGAGACAGGAGGATCATGGGTTTGAAACTTGCCTCAGCAACTTAGCAAGGCCCTCAGCAATTTAGTGAGACCCTGTTTCAAAAACAAAAAATAGGGCTAGGGGTGTGGCTCAGAGGTAGAACACCCTTGGGTTCAATCTCTGATGTGTGTGTATGTACACATATATATATATATATATATATACACACATACTGGCAGCTACTGCTGGGGTATAGCTTAGTGGTATAGCACTTGCCTGGCTCTGAGTTTAATTCTCAGTATTGCAAAAACAAAACAACAAATTAGATGTTATATATATTTGACTACAACTTTAAAATGTAACTTTTGAATAAGTAATCAAAAATCTGCCCAGTTCCTCATTCCCCTATAGGTAACTCCTTATAATTGTTTCTTATAAATCCTTCCAGAATCCTTTTGCAAGTATGAATATATTCCTTCTTCTTCCTTTTTTTACACAAATGGTAGATTACTATATATATAGTTTCTGTGTCCTTAAAAGTACTTTTGAAGTACTCTATGTGTGTATGTTTTGCCAAACCCCTTCCCAGAATCCATTACCTCGCAGATAACAAAGAGGCCACGGACCTAAGGGTGAGGCATCCCTGGGGTGATGCTTTTAACTCACAGCCCCCAGGTCACCTGCTGACTCTACCACGCTTAGCTCATACCTTCTTCTGGCCAAAGTCAATGAGGTTCTGCAGATCCAGGTCGTCTCGGTAGTGCACAATGGCATTGTCGATGATCTCACTCACTTTCCCCCGAGCCTGCCAGAGACGTGGATAGGAAATCAGCACATAGGACTAGTCCTGAACTTATTCCTCCCTGCAGAAATAACAGCAGACAGGGAGTACCCTCTTTTTCCCCCTTCAGATTCCTCTACAGTTTATTGTCACGGTGGAAGTTGTGGGAGGCAGGAAGGAAACCTCCACACGTCGCAGCATGGTCAGAGCCCCAGGTTAGCCCTTCCCACCCCTATGCCAAGCCCCAGTCAGCCCGGCATAAGCTTGGCTTCTCCCACCCCATTCTAGGGCATACACTGACATCTACCAAAGTTAGTGCGGCCAAACCCAATCCTCTGCCATGTTCACTGCCCACCGCCTCCCATTTCAACTTCTTGTTTACACACTGGGTGTTTCTGTTAGTGGTCCTCAGGACCACTAACGCACCAGCGAGTCTTCCCTGACACACATTCATTTAATCCTGAAAGGTTAATGAGAAGCTTTATCATCTTTGATCAATGGAGGGCCAGCCTCAAATCCTTGCAAATATAGGACAAATAGGGAGGAAGCATCACGACAGCTTACCACAACCTCTTATCCCTCATCTGTGGACACCTAGATCAGAAAGAGGAGATATATATCCTATCCTTTTTAACACCAAATGGGAGAAGGGATAATTTAGGGGTCTGGGTCCCTAAGAGATAGTAGGACATTTTTCTCAGGTGCTGAGAGGAATCACAAGCTAAAGGTCAAAGTTAGGGTGGCAATCAAAGATCAAGGTCATCTCCCTTCAGATGGTCCTTTATCTGAGTCAGCCTTGAAATCAGAACCAAGTTCTGCTGGGTGCATTAGTGCACACCTAATATCCCAGGACTTGGGAGGCTGGAGACAGGAGGATTGCAGGTTTGAAGCCAGCCTCAGCAATTTAGCAAAAGCCCGTTTCAAAATAAAAAACAAAAAGAGCTGAGGATGTAGCTTGGTGGTAGAAATGCCCCTGGGTTCAATCTCCAGTACCACAAAAGCAAAACAAAACAAAACAAAACAAAAATGTAGAAACTATTTTTTGTTGTTTTGTTTTAGCAGAGAGATTGTAGAGTGGAGGCACTGACCTCTAGAGGACATGAAGGAATTACATCTTTTTTTTAATTTTTTTTTTTTTTTTTGTGGTTCCTGGGAGTGGTACCCAGGAGCCACCTACCTCCAGGCTATACCCCCAGCCCTGTTTTATTTGGAAACAGGGTCTTTATAAGTTGCTAAGGAGCCTCACTAAGTTGCTAAAGCTGACTTTGAACCTGCAATCCTCCTGTCTCAGCCTCCCAAGTAATGGGATTACAAGCATGTGCCACCACACCCGGCTCGGGAATTATATCTTTTTTTTTGGTACTGGGGATTGAACTCAGGGGCACTCTACCTCCAACCTATACTCCCAGCCCTATTTTTTATTATTTATTTTGAAACAGGGTTTCACTAAGTTGTGGAGTGCCTCACTAGGTAGCTGAGGCTGGCTGCGAACCCGGATCCTCCGGTCTCAGTTTCCCAAATGTTGGGATTACAAGCATGTGCCAAATGTTGGGATTACAACCATGTGCCACCACGCCCGGCTGGGAATTATATCTTTTTAGACTCAACAGATGTGTGTATCATTTTAGGATTTTTTTTTTTTTTTTGTAATGGATGTTGACCTCAGTGGCATTCTACCTCCAAGCTACACCCCCAAACTTATTTTATTTTGAAACAGGGTCTTGTTAAACTGCTGAGGCTGTCCTCAAACCTGCGAACCTTCTGTCTCAGCCTCCCCAGTACTGGATTACAGGCGTGCACCACCATGTCTGGCTTCACTTTAGGATTTTTACTACGCCAGAAGGACTAGGAGATTCTGAATTAACTCAACAGCTCTCGACTTCATAATTTTCTCCCAGGTTATCTTTCTGCTCCACTACTTCTCTCACAATTTCCTTCCACACTCCTATACCTGGCAATCACTTGGGGAAAGAATTCTGGTTCTTAATTAAAAGAGACCATGTGGGAAAGGAATTCTGGTTCTTAATTTTGAACAGTGCTAACTATATCTGGATATGACCATGGCCAGATATGATTAACACTGTTCAAAATTGTGTTTCCTTTTGCCTTGCATTCCTTTTGCTTTCTCAATAAACAAATATTACAGAAATAAGAGGCTCTTCATGTTGTCTGTGGCCCATGCGATCACTGTTTTACTTTGTCATTTACCATTAAAGTTTCCAGGTTATTTAAACTTCATTTACAGAATTTCCCTCCCGGTTGGTCTTTCAGACTGTCAGCGGAACACACCTTACAATTGTGAAATTCTCTTTAAATATGGCGACTCGTTCATTCATCCCTAAGGAGAACCTTTCAAAGGCCGATGTTTCTCAGGGGAAGAAACCTTGTGGTTAATTAATCAGGCTAAACAGGAGCAGGAACTTTCCCTTCCTCCCTCTGGTCCACACCTGGAGAGGCCTGTTGACTCCCAACCTTACCTTGTCTGAGAAGACGAAGACCAGGACCCCAGCCGCCAGCTGTAGCAGGAAAACGATGGTGAGGCAGAGGGAGAACTGTGGAAGGCAGGCAGGAGAAGGAGACAGTCGTTAGCACCCTGGGCAGTAGCCCCACCTCACCCCAGGGCCACGGGCAGTGTTGGGGCCCACTGAGCACCCAGATACCCCCAACCCAGAAAAGGGTGCTGCCTCTGGGACATCCAAGGATGGCCATCCTGTGCAGAGCTTGGGGGTAGGGTAGACAGTGGAACCGGAAAGCGAAAGGCTGTAGGATGGCTTGAGGGGCTAGAAGGCCATGGAAAAGGGGTAGGTCTTGGAGGGGGAGGGCCTTGATCACGCACCGTCTGCAGGAGGCAGATGTTCTCTCGGAGGGATCCGATACAGCCACAGAAGGTGAGCAGGAACATGAGGACCCCTACCACAATCAGCAGGATGGCCGGGTCCACTGCCAGGTAAGCCAAGGCTGCTTCTGGGGGAGGGGCCGACCCTCAGCCTGCGCCTGGCGCCCACTGAGAGGGCCCCAGGGACGCGTGAGAGGGTGCTGCACTGCTGCACACTGTTCTCCTCCCCTGGTGGGGAATCTCCACTGTGGCCAGATGAAGGTTGTGGGGAGACCATACCTCCCTCCCAAGGGAAGGGCAGAAAGGGCACAGGAGGGGTTGAGGCATTTAATTTGAGGATTCCATTTCCTGGAAGACTTCGGGCAGAGGAAGGGGGATAGAGGTTGAGTTACTCCAGGACCAGCTAGGGAGGGGTAAAGCCTTTGATTACTCTCTCCTCCCAGAGGGTCAGTTTCTCTTCCACACACTTCCTAAGGTTCAAGTGTAGGCATATGTTGGGATACTCACGGGGGATTGGGGAAACCCAGGTGAATGGGCACGGTAGGCTGGCATCTTGGCAAAGACCACTAGAATCTGGCTACAGGGAGCTGCCTTCTTCAGCCCTGGCCCTCTGCCTTCCTGCACCAGTTATGGGGCTCAAGGAGGCAGTGGGGGCAGGGGTAGGGCAAGAGTCCTGGGGAAGCAGAGACCTAGAGCTCACCTGCATGCTTCATCAGCCGGGCGTACACGCCCACAGATACCATCACCATGGAAATCACCTGCAGAGACAGGGAGGAGTCAGATGCTGAGATTTTTGAAAACCAGAGAGCCCTGAATGCCCTGAGCAACATATGAGGAGAGCAGAGGGGTGACTTCCAGGAAACAGGGACGAGTGTATTTTCCCTCCAGTGACACTGCTGATAGGATCTGCCAGGGCTCTACCTCCATGGGATA
Source organism: Graphiurus murinus (assembly GCA_004027655.1). NCBI lineage: Eukaryota > Metazoa > Chordata > Mammalia > Rodentia > Gliridae > Graphiurus > Graphiurus murinus. Next base: position 15,213 of record PVLC010019871.1, on the reverse strand, counting down.
CTTTTCTCAACAGTGTCTTACTCAATCCTTGCAACACAGTTATTTTGCGAGACAGATATCAGCCGCATTTTACAGATGAGAAAATTAAAGCAGCACAAGTTTAATATGGAATCCGAGGGGGTGGGGACTTCCGGGAAGATGGCGTCGGAGTGAGACACCTCTCAAGAGGCGCTGTGAGCGCGATTCAAATCAACCATAGAGGCAGCTTTTTGACAGAAGAAAAAAGGCAACAAAAAGGTGAAAAACACTACAAAAACTGAAATACAGCTGATCAGAATCCGGAAGGCCGACCAGGGAGAGCAAAGAAGCCTGCTGTGCGGCCTCAGTGCCACGCCACCGAGTGGCGGCCGCCATAGAGCCAGTCCCCGGCGTGGGGTCTACTGACAAAGAAATATATAACGACCTTCTGCATTCCCAGCAATCACAGGTGGAGTGAGCGACTCCTGAACTCCTCATCCTAGCCAGGCAGCACATCGAGGCACCTTCAACAGTGACTTAAGCCCACGCGGGGCCATCCCAGCACACCTCTTCCTACAGAGCCGGAGCAGAGATGACTGCTCTGCAGAGCTTGAATCAAAACTGCCGCAGGAGCAGCTTCTTGATGGAAGGAAAGAGAACCAAAGCAGCAGAAAAGTGAGTAAAGCAACAGGGGCAGTTGGTCGGAACCCAGAGAGCAGACCAGAGGAAACGGGGGAGCCAGTGCATGCAGTAGCAGCTGCCATTTTGTCTGCCGCCCTCAGCAGCAGGGATCTACCCAAAAGATCCGCAGAGGCCAAATCAGGTCTGTTCTTACAAACTTGCAGGGATTTTTACTTTGTTTCTTGCTGTTGTTTATTGTTTTCTGGGTTTTTTGTTTTGTTTCATTTTTACTCTGTTTTCACTTTGCATTACTTCGATTTATCTGTTCGGAGAATTGGTTACTTTGTTAGCCTTTGCTAGACCTTAGAAGTCAACCCCTGAAACCCACCAAAGACACCAATAGAGCAGGCAGAAGAAGTACCAGAGTAATTGCAACTCAGTACAAAATACCATTCACAGAGAGAAAATAAAAATAAGAAACCTATAAATTCAGAAAAAGCGTGCAAGAGCAGCAAAGTTATAAATTTAAGAACAGGGAAACCATGGGAAGGAAAAATAGCAAAGAAACAATGAGTCAACACAATCCCACAATAACAGAACTCAATGACACCGAATGGCAGATTACCAGAAGAATAATTCAGATCTTTAATAATAGAAACGATACAACACTTCCAGAAAGAATGCAGAGAGAGCTGGAAAGAAATAAAAGAACAAATAAACAAAAAATCTGACACCCTGAGCAGGAATCATAGAGAAGCCGTGAGAGAAGCGAAGGATGTGAAAGATGCAATAATAGAAGTGAAGGCATCAATACAAACTATAAACAATAGATTAGACCACATGGAAAACAGAATATCACTCCTAGAAGATGACCATTCCAAAAATGAATCCATTATACATAATCTAGAAAAAAAAATTCGACAGTATGAATTGGACATCGATGAGATCTGGACCAATTTTAAAAGAGCTAACCCAAGAATAATAGGCATAGAAGAGGGATTAGAAGTTGAAACTAATGGAATAAACAACCTTTTCAAAGAAGTAATATCAGAGAATTTTCCAAACATAGAAAGAGAAGTTGACACACAAGTGCAGGAAACATATAGAACCCCCTCTAGACAAGACCAAAGAAGAGGTTCACCATGCCACATAATAATCAAGCTGACTAATGTAGAAGCTAAGGAAAGAATTCTAAAGGCAACAAAAGTTAAAGGCCAAGTAACATTTAGAGCAAACCAATTAGAATCACTCCAGACCTCCCAAACCGAGTCATGAAAGCCAGGAGGGGCTGGAGTAACATATTCCAAACTCTGAAAGAAAATAACTTGCAGCCAAGACTCTCCTACCTAGCAAAACTCTCTCAAAATTGACAGGGATACAAAAACCTTCCATGACAAACAGAAACTGAAAGCATTTATGTCTTCCAAACCAGCACTAGAGAAAATACTCAGAGATTAACTACAAAGAAGAACTAAGAAGTAAACGTCAGAACCAGAGAAACAATAATTTCCAGGAAGCAAACAACTAAGCAAAGAAGAACAGACACTACTGCAAACAGAAGTCAAAACTCAAAATGTTAGGAATTAAAAATCATCTCTCAATAATCACACTGAATATAAATGGTCTCAACTCCCCAATAAAAAGGCACAAGGTGGCAAAATGGATTAAAACCCAGAATCCATCTATATGCTGCCTGCAAGAAACACACCTTACAAGCAAAGATTCCCACAAACTAAGGGTGAAGAGCTGGAGTAAAGTAATCCATGCCAATGGAACTCGAAGACAAGCAGGAGTAGCAACTATGATATCGGATAAATTAGATTTCAACCCTAAGCTCATCAAAAGAGACAAAGAAGGTCACCTTTTACTAGTAAAAGGAACAATACAGCAAGAGGAAATAACAATTATCAACATCTATGCCCCAAACATAGGTGCAGCCACTTTCATAAAACAAACTCTGCATGATATAAAATCACACATAGATCCCAATACACTAATACTAGGAGACTTCAATACTCCTCTCATATCACTAGACCGATCTTCTATAAAAAGGTCAGTAAAGATGCTTTGGACCTAAATAATACCATAAACCAAATGGACCTGTTAGACACATACAGAATATTTCACCCAACTACAGTTGAATTCACATTCTTCTCAGCAGCGCATGGAACCTTCTCCAAAATAGACTACATTCAGGGTCACAAAGAGAGCACGGGCAAATTAAAAAAATGTAACATAATTCTCTGCATCTTTTCAAACCACAATGGAATGAAACTAGAAATCAACTCTAAGAAGACCCAGAGTAACCATGTAAACACATGGAGACTGAACACCACACTGCTGAATGAGGAATGGGTCATAGAAGAAGTAAGGGGAGAAATTAAAAATTTCCTAGAAACCAACGAAAACAGAGACACAACATATCAAAACCTCTGGGACACTTTTTTTTTTTTTTTTTTTTGGTGGTACTGGGGATTGAACTCAGGGGCATTCTACCTCCGAGCTACACCCCCAGCCCTATTTTTTATTCTTTATTTTGAAACCAAGTCTCACTAAGTTGCGGAGTGCCTCACTAGGTAACTGAGGCTGACCGCGAACCCGGATCCTCTGGTCTTAGCCTCCCGAATGCTGGGATTACAAGCGTGCGCCACCACGCCCGGCTTCTGGGACAGTTTAAAGGCAGTACTAAAGCCGGGTGTGGTGGCGCACACTTGTAATCCCAGCATTTGGGAGGCTGAGACCGGAGGATCCGGGTTCGAGGTCAGCCTCAGTTACCTAGTGAGGCACTCCGCAACTTAGTGAGACCTAGTTTCAAAATAAAGAATAAAAAATAGAGGTGAGGGTGTAGCTCGGAGGTAGAACGCCCCTGAGTTCAATCCCTAGTACCGCAAAAAAAAAAAAAAAAAAGGCAGTACTAAGAGGAAAATTTATAGCACTGAGTGCCCATATAAGAAGAACAGAAACTCACCAAATAAATAACCTAATGATAGCTCAAAGCCCTTGAAAAACAAGAACAGTCCAACCCCAAAGCCAGTAGAAGACAGGAAATTATGAAAATCAGAGCAGAAATCAATGAAAGAGAAAATTTTAAAAAATACAGAAAATCAACAAAACCAAAAGCTGGTTTCTTGGAAAACTAGACAAGATCGATAAACCATTGGCCAACCTAACCAAAAGAAAGAGAGAATCAACCCAAATTACCAAAATAAGAGATGAAAAAGGTGATATTACCACCGACAGTGAGGAAATACAGAGGATCATCAGAAACTATTTTGAAAAACTATACTCCAACAAAATGGAAAATCTGGAAGAAACTGACAATTTTTTAGATACATACAACCTTCCTAAATTGAGTCAAGAAGATATAGAAAACTTAAATCAACCAATAAAAATCAAAGAAATAGAAACAGCAATAAAAAGTTTACCATCCTGCCGGGCGTGGTGGCGCACGCTTGTAATCCCAGCATTCGGGAGGCTGAGACCGGAGGATCCAGGTTCTCGGCCAGCCTCAGCTACCTAGCGAGGCACTCCGCAACTTAGTGAGACTCGGTTTCAAAATAAAGAATAAAAAATAGGGCTGGGGGTATAGCTCGGAGGTAGAATGCCCCTGAATTCAATCCCCAGTACCGCAAAAAAAAAAAAAAAAGTTTACCATCAAACAAAAGCCCAGGGCCAGATGGTTTTCCAAGTGAATTTTATAAACACATTTATGGAAGAGCTAATCCCAATACTCCTCAAACTATTCTGTGAAATAGAAAGAAACGGGACCCTCCCAAACACTTTCTATGAAGCCAACATCACATTAATACCAAAGCCAAATAAAGACAGCTCAAGAAAAGAAAACTATAGGCCTATATCATTGATGAACTTAGATGCAAAACTGCTAAACAAAATACTAGCAATGCGCATTCAAAACCACATCAAGAAAATTATACACCATGACCAAGTTGGGTTCATCCCAGAGATGCAAGGCTGGTTCAACATACGAAAAACAATCCATGTAATTCACCACATATACAGAATCAAAGACAAAAATCACATGATCATCTCAACTGATGCTGAAAAAGCATTTGACAAGATCCAACACGCATTCATGCTAAAAGCACTGCAGAGAATCGGAATAAAAGGAGCATACCTCAAAATTATAGAGGCAATATACAATAGGCCTACAGCCAATGTCATATTAAATGGAGAAAAACTGCAAGAGTTCCCACTAAAAACAGGAACAAAACAAGGATGTCCATTATCACCTCTTCTGTTCAACATAGTACTTGAGACTCTAGCCAGAGCAATAAGGCAAGAGAAGGAAATCAAAGGGGTAAAAATAGGGAAAGAAGAACTAAAACTATCCCTCTTTGCAGATGACATGATACTATACCTAGAAAACCCAACAAAGTCAGCCAAAAAACTTATAGAACTGATCAACAAATTCAGCAAAGTGTCTGAATACAAAATCAATCTTCAAAAATCAGAAGCTTTCCTGTATGCTAACCATAAAATCACTGAAAAAGAAATCCAGAAAACAATTCCACTCACAATAGCACCCCCAAAAATAAAATACTTAGGAATAAACCTAATCAAAGAGGTAAAAGACCTCTATAAGGAAAACTACAAAAAGCTGAGAAAAGAAATCAATGAAGACCTCAGAAGATGGAAAAATCTACCATGCTCTTGGATAGGCAGAATAAACATCATCAAATTGGCCATCCTTCCAAAAGTAATCTACAGATTCAATGCAATACTCATGAAATTACAAAGGTCACTCCTCACAGACATAGAAAAATTAGTCCTTAAATTCATTTGGAACAACAAAAAGCCCAGGATAGCCAAAGTAGTTTTTAGTAATAAGAATCATGCAGGAGGTATCATAATACCTGACTTCAAACTTTATTACAAAGCCACAGTAATAAAAACAGCATGGTATTGGCACTAAAATAGACACACAGACCAATGGAGCAGAATAGATGATTCAGAAACAGACCCACGTGCTTACAGTCAACTGATTTTTGACAAAGGAGCCAAAAACATACACTGGAAAAAAGATAGCCTCTTTAACAAATGGTGTTGGCAAAACTGATTAACCATATGCAGGAAAATGCAAATAAACCCCACTTTCTCACCCTGCACAAGAGTCAACTCAAGGTGGATCAAAGACCTGAAAGTCAGGCCAGAGACCTTACAGCTACTTGAAGAGGGCATAGGCCCAACACTTCAACACATAGGCACAGGTAAAAACTTTCTCAACAAGACCCCAAAGCACAGGCAACTCAAAGGAAGATCAATACATGGGATTGCATTAAACTGAAGAGCTTCTGTGCAGCAAAAGAAACTATCAAGAACCTCAACAGAGAGCCGGGCGTGGTGGTGCATGCTTGTAATCCCAGCATTTGGGAGGCTGAGACCGGACGATCCGGGTTCGAGGCCAGCCTCAGCTACCTAGTGAGGCACTCCGCAACTTAGTGAGACTCGGTTTCAAAATAAAGAATAAAAAATAGGGCTGGGGGTATAGCTCGGAGGTAGAATGCCCCTGAGTTCAATCCCCAGTACTGAAAAAAAAAAAAAAAAAAAAAAAAAAAAAAAAAAAAAAAAAAAAAAAAAAAAAAAAAAAAAAAAAAAAAAAAAAAAAAGAACCTCAACAGAGAGCCCACAGAGTGGGAGAAAATTTTTGCCAGCTACTCTTCTGATAGAGGACTAATATCTACGATATACAGAGAACTCAAGAAATTCACAGCTAAGAAAACAAATAACCCAATCAAAAAATGGGAAAAGGATATAAATAGACACTTCATGAAAGAAGAAATACAAATGGTCAATAAATGTATGAGGAAATGTTCAACATCATTAGCAATCAGAGATGCAAATCAGCCGGGTGTGGTGGCGCACGCTTGTAATCCCAGCATTCGGGAGGCTGAGACTGGAGGATCCTGGTTCCGACCAGCCTCAGCTACCTAGTGAGGCATTCTGCAACTTAGACTCGGTTTCAAAATAAAGAATAAAAAATAGGGCTGGGGGTGTAGCTCGGAGGTAGAATGCCCCTGAGTTCAATCCCCAGTACGGCAAAAAAAAAAAAAAAAAAAAAAAAGAGAGATGCAAATCAAAACTACCTTGAGATTTCACCTAACTCCAATCAGAATGTCAATCATCAAGAACACAAACAACAACAAATGCTGGTGAGGGTGTGGAGAACTGGGAACCCTAATACATTGTTGGTGGGATTGCAAATTAGTGTAACCACTTTGGAAAACAACATGAAGGATCCTCAGACGAATGGGAATGAACCTACCATATGATCCAGCAATACCACTTCTGGGTGTCTACCCAAAAGAACGGAAACCAAACTATCAGACCAACACATGTGTATCTATGTTTATAGCTGCACAATTTACAATTGCCAAACTATGGAACCAGCCAAGATGTACATCAACAGATGAATGGATTATAAAACTATGGGATATATACACAATGGAATTTTACTCATCCATAAAGAAGAACAAAACCATGTTATTTGCAGGGAAATGGATGGAACTGGAAAACATTATGTTAAGTGAGATTAGTCAGTCACAAAAAGTTAAAAATCAAATGCTCTCCCTAATATGTGGAAGCTAGGGAGAAAATGGGACATAAGAGGGACTCCAGATGAAGAAGGAGAATCCTTAGTTGAACAAAGAATTTGACTTAATGGAAGGTGATGGGGGGAGGGGGGACACCCTAATGAGCATGATGTACTTTCATGAACCCATCAAAGTCAATCACTGAACTGAACTTGAGAAGGAGGGAGTGGGGCAGGAATTGGGGAAGGGTTAAATGAGAAATGTGTGCATGTATGCCTTTACCTATACTAGCTTGTACCTAACAAAGATGTGTGATTACAATGCACCAAATTAAAAAAAAAAAAAAAAAAAAAAGGGAAAGATGAAAAAAAAAAAAGCCACAGCAGACCCCAAGGTGCATTCTATTCCTAAGCCCTTCTTATTTTCATGTGGTTTGCTCCCATTCGTAGATTATTCTTTCTCCTTCAACTAGTATATGCTGAACATCTACTGTGTATCAGACCCAGTGCTGATAGTCAAATAGGCTGAACTATCATTTTGCTAAAAAGTCTTAGATGGCTATAGCAAAAAGTGTTTGAAGCCGGGCGTGGTGGCGCACGCTTGTAATCCCAGCATTCGGGAGGCTGAGACCGGAGGATCCGGGTTCTCGGCCAGCCTCAGCTACCTAGTGAGGCACTCCACAATTTAGTGAGACTCGGTTTCAAAATAAAGAATAAAAAATAGGGCTGGGGGTGTAGCTCGGAGGTAGAATGCCCCTGAGTTCAATCCCCAGTACCGCAAAAAAAAAAAAAAAAAAAGTGTTTGAAATATGGACATACTGAACTATCCCCTCTTTTGTGAGTTTGTGGGTGGGCACGCAAACCTTGGGCAAGTTATTTAATCTCTCTGACCTTATAGCAAAACACTTAGGAAGCATTCAATAAATGGTAGCCAGTATTGTTTTTTTTTTTTGCAGTACTAGGGATTGAACTCAGGGGCATTCTACCTCCGAGCTACAACCCCAGTCCTATTTTTTATTCTTTATTTTGAAACCGAGTCTCACTAAGTTTCGGAGTGCCTCACTAGGTAGCTGAGGCTGGCTGCGAACCCGGATCTTCCGGTCTCAGCCTCCCTAATGCTGGGATTACAAGCGTGCGCCACCACGCCCGGCAAATGGTAGCCAGTATTGTTAAAAAAAAAAAAGAAAGAAAGAAAGAAAGAAAAGCAGCCCCTGCTGAAGAATAGGAAAAAAAAAAAAAAGAATCAGAGGGGGTGGGGAGTGTAGCTTACTGGTAGAATGCACGTTTAGCATGCACAAGGCCCTGGGTTCAATTCTCAGCACCAAAAACTATGTAAAAAAACAACAACAACAACAAAAACCCCAAACACACACACACACACACACACACACACACACACACACACGCTTTCACAGTGAGTCAGACTTGACCCTGTGTGGGACAAATTTTTGAGCCTTAGCTTCTGTATCTGAAGATGGAAATTAAAAACAAACAACTGCATCTAATAAGATTACTGTGAGAATTAAATAAATAATGCATGGAAAGCATTTAACACAATGCCTGACAATAAATATTATCTTTCATTACAGGGAGTTAACTTTTCCAAGGTCACACAGGAACGGTGACGTTTCAAATTGAGCTGTCTACATCAAGGGGCACATTTTTGCAGCTAAAGCACAGGTAGATGCATACTCCCAGCTCTCCAGGCCTCTTGGAGGTCAATATAGTGTCAAGTACAAGAAGAAAGTGCACTCCCATGTGAAAGTCTGTGTGAAGTACCGGAGCTGCCTTGGCAAAGGAACCTTTATCTTTGTAAGTCCTGATTCCATTGTGGAGGAAGAGTTTAGACCTTTCAAATTCCATGGCTGTTCCCTGAGAGAACAAACCCATCAGAGACTATCAGGAGTCCCCAGAGGAACCCTCTCTGCCCCTTGGGCCTCCAGGAGTGCTGAGCAACCCCAGCGTGTACCCCCTCGGCTACCCTTTCTTCATGCCCAGTCTCCAGGCCGGTGCTAAGCAGCCGCTGGCTGTCGCCATGGCAATAGATGAGGCCAAGCTCTGGCAGGAGAGAGTTCTCAGCAGCAGGGACTTGACCGACTCAGCGGGGAAGGTGATGGCTGGCTAGACCTCACATCCTGCAAGACAGAAACCAGCTGGAAAGAGCCACCACAGAGGCTTTGGTAAGAGAAGGGAGCTGGGACCCTGGATCAGGTAACAGTGAGACTGTCCCCTAGGAAAAAGACATTTTTCCTTGTGGGCTTCATTTATGAAGGTCCCTCACCTGGCAGAGGAGGGCAGGTGTGCTCAGTAGTAAATGGCAAATCTCTTATCTGAAACCTTGTCTTTCAGGACCCTTCTGTGTGTATCCACCGCCCTCTCCCCTTGCCGTCCTCATCTGGCCCGTGTATTAGCAGCAGCACTCACACTCTGTCTAGGAGACAGGAAGCAGCTTATAGAGCAGCGTGTGGGGCTGGCAGTGTCAGGTGGCTTTTAGTCCCCCAGCACAACCAGGCTCAGGGAGCACAGAGAAGGCGGGGAAACCCCGGGCAGAGATAGTAATCAGCCCCAGGCCTGGAGGCTGCACTCTGCCACTGAGTAAGCATCTCCACCTGCCCGTTAAAACTCACCACTCCCAACTGCAGTTCTGAATATTATTTTACTCATTTAAAAATATGTATTTAGAGCTGGGCTTGGTGGTGCACACTTGTAATCCCAGTACTTGGGAGACTGAGACAGGAGGATCGCAGGTTCAAATCCAGCCTCACCAACTTCGAAAGGCTTTCACCAACATAGTAAGACCCTGTTTCCAAATAAGAAATAAAATCAGGCTGAGGATGTAGCATGGAGGTAGAATGCCTCTGGGTTCAATTTAAAAAAAAATGTATTTAGGCCAGGCATGGTGGTGCACAGTTGTAATCCCAGTACTTGGGAGCCTGAAACAGGAGGATCGCAGGTTCGAGGACAGTGTCAGCAAGTAGTGAGACTCTCATCAACCTAGTGAGACCCTGTTTCTAAATAAAAATAAAATAGGGCTGGGGGTGTAGCTCAGAGGTAGAATGCTCCTGGGTTCAATCTCCAGTGCTAGACACACACACACACACACACACACACACACACACACACACACACAGTATTTAGGCCAGGTGCAGTGGCACAGGCCTACAATTCCAGTACTTGGGAAGCTGAAGCAGGAGGAATACATGCAGGTTTGAGGCCAGTGCACGGTAACTTAGCAAGACTCTGTTTCTTCTTCTTTTTTAATAAGGACCCTGTTTCAAAAAAAGGGCTGGAGGTGTAGCTCAGAGGTAGAATGCCCTGGGTTCAACTCCCCCACCACCCCGAATTTATCTATCTGCTCTTTATTTCTGTTGCTTCCAGGCGCCTTGCTGTTTTTTTCACATTACATTTTTACTAGTGTGGATAACTTTCCACAGAGATGGTCTCTGATTAAATCCTAACACGGCTAAAACAAGAAAGGCACAGTAAAGAGCTGCCACATACTGCAGGGCAACTTAATTCTATTTATGGGCCCATAATTATAGCAGTTGCTTTATCTCTATTGGTGCTGGAAAGAATAATGTCCCCGCAAAGATACCCATGTCCTAATTCCTGGAACCTGTGAATATATGGCCTTATAGGGCCAAAGGGACTTTATAAAAGTGATTAAGAATTTGGAGATGGGAAGGTTTTCCCTGAGGGCCCAATATAGTCACAAGTGGACCTTATAAGAGGGAAGCAAGAAAGAGTAAGAGGAGATGACACCAGAATCAAGGCTGGGGTGATGGGAAGCCGTGAACCAAGGAATACAGGCAACCTCAAAAACTGGAGCAGGCAGGGACATGATTCTTCCCTAGAAAAAACCAGAAGGAATACAGCATTGCTGACACTTTAGTGTTTTAGCCCAGCAAGACCTGTCTTGGACTTCTGACCTCCAGAAATATAAGCGATTAAATTTGTGTTGTGTTTTAAATCATCAAGGTCTTCCTATTGCTGTTACAGCAGCAAAAGGAAACTAATACACTATCCAAATTGAATTCACTAGCTGCTATGTACAAAGTACTGTGAGGACTTATAACCTAGGTGTTACATTGGGGAGGGACAAGAGCACTTATAGCCTAAAGCAGTGGTTCTCAACCTTGGCTGCTATTAGAATTACCTGGGGACTTTGGGGTGGAAAAGAGACTTAAGAAACTCCTGATGCCTAAGCTGCACCCTAAATCAAGTAGATTAGAGTTTTGGGCATTGGGACCCAGGCAACAGGAGTTATGAATGCCTTCCGGGTGATTCCAAGGTACAGCCAAGTTTCAGAACCTACAAGCCTAAAGCACCATCAGGGATTTAAAGCAGCAGATAGAGGCTACATTAAAATCAAGATTAATGCCAGGTATGGTTGGGGGTGATGTTACACACCTGTAATCCCAGTTCTTGGGAGGATGAGACAGGAGGATTGCAGGTTTGAGGCCAGCACACCCTAACTTAGCAAGACCTTATCTCAAAATAAAGAATAAAAAGGGCTGAGTGTGTAGTTCAGAGATAGAATGTCTCTGGGTTGAATCCCTAGTAACACACACACACACACACAGACACAGACACACACACACAAACACACACACACAATGAAGATTAAGGCTTAAACATTACTATTAATGTTTAATATGATCATTAATGATGCCTCTGCTCTGAGCTCTCACATTCTGCATTTCACAGCTTGACACTTCCATTTCTGCCCTCACTTCCCACCCTGGAGTCCCCAAAGCTACTGCCATTGCAGAGTTAGTGCTGCTGCTATTAACAGCCTTGAATTTTAGAGCTATTAAATAGAACTTCAGAAATGGGCTCAGACACTCACCTATTTTTATAGATGAGGCTGTAAGAGCAGAAGGGACACTTTACCAAGGGCATGTGGTGTGGTGCAACATCTGGAGTAAATGCTATTTTCCCCATCTCATTCTGATAATCTTTCCACCGTATCAATCCTTGCTACAAAATCCTTATAACACCCACAATATCACTGATGACCTCCTTTCATGAGGAGGATGGAGATAAAGACACTTTCTTTTTAGGATGGCTTTTCACATGCTGGCCAGAATGAAGCCTGCCTAGAAACTTAAAAGCTAGGTACAATTTTCAGAATAGCTGAGTGTCTAGCTGTTGGTAAAATGTATGTTCCTGAATAGTTGTCAATCAAATTATATAAAATAATTTGCACCCATCAGTACCTTTATCCTTACATAAGCTGAATAATCACCTTGTAATGAAAATAGCCATCCCCTGGACTCCTTGGAGAAATGGCTGATTCTGGGACTAGGGCAGCAAATATTATCAGATGAGCCTGGAGCATCTTGTGCCAGAACATAAAGAACTCTAAAACAAAAACAAAACCCCCACATTGGTGTAGTATGCCAAAAGGATGCAGGAGCCAACGGAAAGAATCCCACTGGCCAAAGCTGGAGCAAACTGAGCATCAAAATATGGAAAGATGTATTAAATTATTATCTGTAGGATAGAACAGATATCTGTGAATTCATGCTGGTACAAATCAATAACAAAATACATAAATAAAAGGCAGAGAAAAGCCAAACCTTTCATGTAGAAGAATTCCAAATAGTTTATGTAGATACCCTCAAGGAGGTAGAGTATAACTCCTTTTTTTTTTTGGTGGGGGGGCAAGTACTAGAGATTAACTCCAGGGGCATCCTACCACCAAGCTACAACTCCAGTCCTATTTTATTTTTATTTTGAAACAGGGTCTCCTAAGTTGCTGAAGAATTTTGCTAAGTTGCTGAGGCTGGCCTGGATCTTCCTGTCTCAGCCTCCTAAGTAAGGGATTACAGGCATGTGCCACCACGCTTACTTCCTTATTCCTTAAATGTGAACTGTGCATCATGACTTTCTTCCAAAGAGCACAGTATAGAAAAGGGGGGAAAAAAGAGTAATAAAACAGTGGGGGGACCTGACAAATGTGACCTCAGTCAAGTGACCAAAGTCAATACCAAGTCATTGGTAACTCACAGATGTGATGAAAATGGTACTTCACACCTTGTGTTCTTCCTCCCCCAAACCTATAACCCCAGTATAACCATGAGGAAAGTATCAGGCAAGTTCCAATAAAGGGAAAATACTGAGCAGCACTCTTCAAAAATCTCAAGGTCATCAAAAACAAGGAAAGTCTGAGATATTGTCACAGCCAAGTGGAACCTAAGGAGACATGACAACTAAATGTAATGTAATATCCTGGATGGGATCCTAGAACAGAAAGATATTAAATAAAAATGGAGGTAAAGGATGGAGCAGAATGAAAATGCCATTATTGTAATAAATGTATCCTACTGATGTAAGATGTTCACCCAGAAAACTGGGTGTGGAGTATATGGGAACTCTCTGTTCTGTTTTCTTAAATTTTCTGTAAACCTAAAAGTGTCCTCAAAAGAAAAGTCTATTTAAAAAACACCCTCCAAGCCGGGCATGGTGGCACATGCTTGTAATCCCAGTACTTGGGAGGCTGAGACCGGAGGATCCGAGTTCTCAAACAGCTCTCTGCAACTTAGTGAGACCCTGTTTCAAAATAAGGAATCAAAAATAGTACTGGGGGTGTAGCTCGGAGGTAGAATGTCCCTGGGTTCAATCTCCAGTACCGCTAAATAATGAATAAACAAACAAACAAACAAACAAACAAATCACCCTCCATAGCTGGGCATGGTAACGCACACTTGTAATCCCAGTACTTTGGGAGGCTGAGACCAGATGATTCAGGTTCGCAGCCAGACTCAGCTACTTAGTGAGGCCCTCCGCAACTTAGTGAGACCCTCTTTCAAAATAAAGAATAAAATATGGGGCTAGGAGTATAACTCAAAGGTAGAATGCCCCTGGGTTCAATCTCCAGTACCACAAAAAAAAAAAAAAAAAAAAAAGAAAAGAAAAGAAAAACACCCTCCAGTTTTTAGTTTTGTAAACATACATTTTTTAATATTGGATTTTCCCCAGTATTGGGGATTGAACCCAAGGGCACTTTACTACTGGGCTACATCCTACATCTTTTTGTTTTTATTTTATTTTTCGGTACTGGGGATTGAAATAAGGAGCATTCTACCGCTGAGCTACACCTCCAGCCCCATTTTTTTTATTCTTTTTTTTTTTTTTTTTTTTTTTTTTTTTTTTTTGTGGTACTGGGGATAGAACTCAGGGGCATTCTACCTCTGAGCTACACCCCCAGCCCTATTTTTTATTCTTTATTTTGAAACCAAGTCTCACTAAGTTGCGGAGTGCCTCACTAGGTAGCTGAGGCTGGCCGCGAACCCAGATCCTCCGGTCTCAGCCTCCCGAATGCTGGGATTACAAACAGGGTCTCACTAAGTTGCGGAATGCCTCACTAGGTAGCTGAGGCTGGCTGCAAACCTGGATCCTCTGGTCTCAGCCTCCCAAATGCTGGGATCACAAGTGTGCACCACCACGCCCGGCTCTTGTTTTTATTTTGAGACAGGGTCTAACTAAATTGTTGAGGCTGACCCTGAACTTGTGATCCTCCTGCCTCAGTCTCCCAAGTCAATGGGATTACAGGTATGCACCACACTGTGCCCAGCATTATCGGGTTTTCTTATAATGGGGTTTACTTGCATACAGTTTTACAAACTTTAACCAAGGTGGTTTCCCCTCATGACACTGGAACTTAAGGCAATGGATCTTAAAATTGTTTAGGTGAAGCCAGGCGTGGTGGCACACGATTGTAATCCCAGCATTTGGGAGGCTGAGACAGGAGGATCTCAGGTTTGCAGCCAGCTACAGCTCCTTAGTGGGGCCCTCTGCAACTTTGGGAGACCCTGTTTCAAAATAAAGAATAAAAAATAGGACTGGGGGTGTAGCTCAGAGGTAGAATGCCCCTGGGTTCAATCCCTAGTACCAAAAAAAAAAAAAAAAAAAAAGTTGTTCAGGTGACAACATCAGAAAGCCACAGAGATCTGTTGGTGTACACTATAGACTGTGACATAGTGAATTGAGAAAATTTAATATATTTTTAGAGCTATCTAGTTTATAGTCTGTATTGTGTGTGTGTGTGTGTGTGTGTGTGTGTGTGTGTGTGTGTGTGT
>PVLC010019870.1:0-23650 GCA_004027655.1 Graphiurus murinus | reverse complement strand
AGTGTACGCCACCACGCCCAGCAATTTCCAAATTTAAGATTATGGCATGATAAGGCTTCTCTCTACCTCGTTTC
Source organism: Graphiurus murinus (assembly GCA_004027655.1). Lineage (NCBI taxonomy): Eukaryota > Metazoa > Chordata > Mammalia > Rodentia > Gliridae > Graphiurus > Graphiurus murinus. Next base: position 23,576 of record PVLC010019870.1, on the reverse strand, counting down.
CTCCTCTTTCCTTGTGTGATAATATAATTAGTTAGATCTTTTCTATCAAAAGAATAGTCTGACTTGGGCTCCATTTTGTAAAACTGCCATTGTGTAACCTGATGTGTGCTTGTATTTTTGTAAAGATAGCATTTCCTGGAAATTGTGAAGGAAATGGTGAAGGCATCCCCTTCAGTCAATGGTGTAAAGATTGTAAGACTATATTCCCACTAATAGGAGCACAGCACAGAAGTCCCAGGCTGAAAACAAAATGGCCAGCAGTTTTCTGCCATATTATTCCTGCATGTCTGACTTACTGGTGGTAGGATCCTTTCTTGCAAAAAGTAAAATTCACCTTGCTGAGTTGCTCTCAAATATGTCTTTTTTTTTTTAATGGCATCATAGAAACTTACTTCTGTGCACGAGCAGCCTACACAATTCAGAAAGTAGTGCAAAGGCAGAGCCACAAAGCAGGCCACTCGCTGCACGGAGCTCACTGCTGACACCATGGGACTGGCACCTCCTGCACAGACATTTGTTTTTGTTTTTTGGTACTGGGGATTGAACCCAGGGGCATTCTACCTCGGAGCTACACCCGCAGCCCTATTTTGTATTCTTTATTTTGAAACAGGGTCTCTCTAAGTTGCAGAGTGCCTCACTAAGTAGCTGAAGCTGGTCTCAAACCCAGATCCTCCAGTCTCAGCCTCCCAAGTACTGGGATTACAAGCATGCACCACCACGCCTGGCTCTGCACAGACATTTGTCATAATCCCTGTAAGACAGTAAAATAAGTGTGGTCTGTGTTTGGGGTGGGAGTGAGGTAGGATAGAAAAAATGAAAATAATAGGTAGAAAGAAGACAAACTGGAAAGGAAGGAGAAACTATAATTTTAAAATTTAGAGACTTCATTACCCATCCTTATCCTACAGGGTGTTCTTTCTTCGGTAACAATCCTCAACAGGTCCACCACTTAATCATAATGGCTCATCTCCCCACCTGAAATTCCTGAGATGCCTGGTAAACAAAGGATCCCTAAAAATGTCTGACTGTTGGTCAAGCCCAAGCATCACCCACCACCTACCAATGAAATAACAGGAACCTGAGAATTCTTAAAAAAAAAAAAAAGGACTAGACCTCCTATAAAAAGGTCTCCTATAAAAAGAACCGTAAAGATCCAAAAGTCGTTCTCTCCCTCTTGAGATGGCCTGTGTTCTCCCTTGGATGTGTATCCCTCACTTTCCTAAATAAACCTCTGTCTTTGTCTCTGACTGTCGCATGCTAAAATTCTTTTCTGCCACAGACGCCAAGGGCACCACCGATCCTGAATTCCCGAGATGAGGCATGAACTCTTCACCTCTTGACAGGAGTTGAGAGAGAGAAGAATACATCTAAGAGTTTCTGCTCCAGGACTAAGTCAGAAGAAGCGGGAGTGAGAGAGAAAACCTAGATGACCTCTGTCTGTCCTTCCAGATCCCTAGAAACTGATGGTCATGTACCAAGTTAGCTGGGCTCTCTCGGCCTCTGGTTTCTAGATGGGTTCAAGCAACAGGAAGCACAGGAGGCAACTGGGGGATGAGGAGAGATGAGGGCGTTGCCCCTCCCATTTCCACCCCCATCAGGCCCAGGTGACCATGTTGTGTTCCCAGGCCATTGCCCTCTCTGGTTCCAGGAATGATTCCTTCCCTGAGATCTTTAGGCCTAGGATTTCTAACAGATCCCCACAATGATTGTCTCTGAGATGCCTTGTCTTCCCTCAGTGGCTTCCCTTAACCTCGTTGACACCATACAAATAATTCCTTAACTAGTAAATGCATCAAGGGCATAGCTCTTCAGTGGTGCTCTTGATGCATTTCCTCGCTCAGCCATCATTAATTGAGCAACTTCATTAAGGCCTGTGTCACCCACTCTAAAGGGAACAGAGATGAATAAAACTAATGCTTCCTCTTGGAGAGTTTTCAGGTCGCTCAAACAGTATTGTGGGCATCTTTTTTTTTAACTTCTGACACCAGACTGGGCCCTTCCTAAGAGGGACCCTCTCAAATACTGGGAATTCACCAACAGCTCCCCAGCCCTTTAGACCATGATGGCCATGTGACCCAGGCCTGTCCAATCACAGTACTTACACTTCCCCACTGTGGTGATTGGCTCAGGGAGGAGCATGTGACCCTGCACTGACTTCCTCTGTCTCAAAATTTTATCAGAGCTACTGTAGTTTTCCGGGGTTTGTTTGTTGCTTGCTTGCTTGCTTGCTTGCTTTTAAAGATTGCTAACTGTGGATGATGTATATCTGAAGCTGCTAGTGGCCATTTTGGCCTCTACCTGGAGAAAACAGGCTGAGCATTAGGTTAACACAGATGAAAACAGAAAGGAGAGGTAGAAAGTTCAAGAAAGACAGATTCCTAACATTCTTTGAATACCTTGATTCCAACAGCAGAATCCTGCCCCTGGAATTTGCAGTTATTTGAGCTACTTTGCTTAAATATGTTGAGTTAGATATCTTGTTACTTGCAAAATAATAGTCCTGAATAGTAAAGATAGTCTCTCTTCAAAAATCCATGCTATACACCAATACTCCAAGACAACCAAAGCTTATCATAGGCAATGAATTCCTTCATATAGTCACAAACAATATTTTTGGGGGTAGGCATGGAGGCAGGTAGAAAAGCCCATTCCAAACTAGGTAAGACAGGAATGTTACATAATAATTGTAAGGACTATCCCTTACATATATTGAAATTTAAAGGTATTGGTTTTAAAATAAGTAAATAAGAAGAGCCAAGTCCTCATCAAGAGAGTCAAGTCTATATCAAGATACTAACTTGATCCTTGAATGGTTAAGCCAATTTGAAATGAAAAAAATTTTTTTTCTCCCACACTGAGACTGGCATATTTTCTTAAAACTTCAAGCACATTGAAAATAATAAAAAGTGGTTAGAGAACAAATTCAGTAATTTGGATGAAAGCTTGCTGCATTACTTTAAAACTCTAGGTTATAAAACACTTTTAAAGAAATGCAATCATAAAGCTTTTAAGAGAACACTAAAACTGGAGCTGGGTTCTAAAACAAATCTTATACACTGAGAGAACAGTTCCAAGAGATCCAGTTTTAATGAAGAGAAGGATTTGTTATTTGCATGTCAAATTATTTGCAAATTCAAACTTTTCAGTTTCTGTAAATGCTTAAAAATCATTTGTTTCCTAAAGGAGTTTAAATGTTCTTTGGGCAATGTTAGTAGCACTTTATTTCAGAAAGTTACACCCATAGCTGAGTGTAGTGGTGCATGCCTATAATTCCAGTACTTGAGAGGCTGAGACAGGGTGGATAGAAGGTTCAAAGCCAGCTTCAGCAACTTAGTGAGACCCTCAGCAATGTAGCAAGACCCTGTTTCAAAATAATAAATAAAAAAAAGACTCACAACTACTTTAGTCCAAAATGCTAAATAAGTAAATATTAGCAATGCAAATTCTTGCCCAGTGCCTACCTAAGTATCCAAAATTCTGAGTTAACATAAGTACTTTGTTCACACAATAATAAAATTGAATTACCATATACCTATGCCAGATAATGGCATCTAGGATGGTGCTGCCCTTATTAAAAACCAGATGAGAAGTAGTAATCTCTCCAAAGAGCAAAAACTCTGTGTTGGCCTTTGCATTTAACACTCATGAAAAGGAAAAAAAGAAAAAAAATCACTTTTTTCCTAACTTAACACAACCTTCAGAAATAAAGTCTAAATTATCTTCATATTTCCCATTTATCAACACCTACAACAAAAAAGGTCTTATTAGCATACAAAGCACATGGAAGCAAGATTAATGAGTCTGTTTAGATCAAGAAAACCAAACACACTGCAAATTTCATTCTCAAGTAGCTTAATTCAAGACTGAATAAATTCCAAAATGCTACTTCCAGATATTTTTGTTAATGCGATATTGTCTTAAAATTTTCATAGCAACTAGTTGTGTGTGTGTGTGTGTGTGTGTGTGTGTGTGTGTGTGTGTGTCTTAGCTACAACCCCATTTTGTCTTATTTTATTTTATTTTTTATTTTGAAACAGGGTCTTGCTAGGTTGCTGAGAGTCTCACTACTTCCTGAGGCTATTCTCAAACCTGCAATCCTCCTATCTCAGCCTCCCAAGTACTGGAATTACAGGCACGTTTTTATGCTTTTAAAGAATCTTAGTCACTTTCATGAGATGTCTTGAAGAATGTTTTTCAACATTTCCCAAAAAGTTAATTCGTTATACTGAAGTCCATACTAGAGTGTGTGACTTGTGGAGAACCACTGAGCAAAAGCAAAGTGGAGCTATAGGAGCACAGCTGGGAAACTCGAGAAAATATTATGTTCAAAGCTGCATTACTAGTAATAGGCAAAACATGGAAGTAGCCCAAATGTCCATTGACAGATGAAGGGAAGAACAAAATGTGGTCTATGCATACAAAGGACGATTATTCATCCTTGAAAAGGAAGGAAACTCGGCTACGACATAGATGAACCCTAAGTGAAATAAACGAATGACAAAGGGCAAATACTATGAGGTACCTACCCTAGTCGCCTTTACAGAGACAGAAGGTAGAAGGGTGATACCAGGGCTGCGGGGAAGAGGAGGTTGAGGAATTGCCCTTTAGTGAGCGGGTACAGACTTTCAGTTTGGGAAGATGAAAAGCTCTGGAGATGGATGGTGGCGAAGGTTGCACAGTATTGTGTATGTGCTACTTAATGACACAAATCTGTAAGCAAAAAAAAAAAAATGGCTAAAATGATAACTTTTATGTTACGTATGTTTTATTACCAAAAAACAAGAGAAAAAAAGGAGGAGGAAAAAAATGCTTATGGGCAAGGCATGGCTGCGGGTGTGTGAAGCCAGTCAGGATGTGTGACAGTTGGAAGGGTGGGGATCCCAGTGAACCCGTATGTGTGTGTCCCCTCTAAATAGAACAGGCATTGCTCAGCTTGCAGATTGCTGCCAAGCAGGAATTGGACCTAGTAGTCTATGCATAGTTTTTTTAAGAGAAATCTGATGTAGGGAAAAATGAAAGCTTTGCCATTGTTGGTGGGATTGCAAGTTAGTACAACTACTATGGAAATCAGTATGGAGGTTCCTCAAAAGACAAGAAATGGAACCACCATGTGACCCAGTAGTACCACTCCTTGATATCTTTCCAAAATAATTAAAGTTAGAATACTACAGAGATACACAAATACCCATGTTTATAGCAGTACAATTCACAAGAGCCAAATTATGGAACTAATCTAGGTCCATCAAGAGATGAATGCATAAAGAAAATGTGGCATATACGCACAATGGAATTGTATTCAACCATAAAGAAGAAAAAAATTATGTGATTTGTCGGAAAATGGATGAAACTAGAGAACCTTATGCTAAGTGAAACCAGCCAGTGTCAGAAACTCAAGGGTCATATGTTTTCTCTCATGTGTGGAATCTAGAGAGAAAATAGGGAACGAAAGGGACTTCATGAAAATAAGGCGTGAGACTGGTAGAATAGTGGAAAGGGATTAAGGAGGAAGAAGGAGAGGAGAGAAAAGAAGGCTTGAGGAAGGAAACAGACCAAATAATATCATGTCCTATATGACGGTATCACTAACAATCTTACTAGCAAGTATGAAGAGGGGGTTGGGGTAACAGGATGGGTTGGAAGGAACTACACCAAAAGATGTTGTGTGCACATACGAAGGTATCACTTAAAATCTCACTATGATGTATACTTAGATTGCATCAATAATATTCTTAAAAAATAAAGATATCCTCTTTTAAGTTGACAACAAGTTTTTTTCTTACTTTTATTGGTGCATTATAGTCTCATATCATATTGTAGTTCACAGTGATAGTGACATACATGAACACAGCACTTGGTGAACTTTCCCTGGCTCCCTCCCCACCACCCTCCTCCCCCATTGAGATGGACCTTGGTATTCTCACATATGTACATATGTAGTTTTTAAAACACTACAGGTCAAATAAGGAGTATCTGCAGGTCAGCCATGGTGGAATGCACCTATGGTCGCAGTACTTGGGAAGATGAAACAGGAGAATCACAGGTTTGAGGCTAGCCTCAGAAATTTAGAGAGACCCTCTGCGACTTAGTGAGACCTTGTTTCAAGATAAAAAATAAATAAATAAAACTGGGCTGGGGGATGTAGCTCAGGAGTAGAAAGTCCCTGGGTTCCATCTCTGGCACCACACACACACCACAAAAAAGTGTCTGTACTGCCCACCTTCTGATTTAGACAATGGGTTAATGCCCCCTGTTCCAGGGGAGAAAGCCAAGTTTTGAACAGCATTAGCTTGTGCCGGGAATTATTTGCAGACTGTGTTGCCATCCTAAGCATTCATGAAGGAAGGTGTAGGGATATATCACAACCATAATCTTATTCTTATTCTAGGAAGCAGTGAACTAGTGGAAATGAGGTGTTTTGATAAGTGTGATTTGTTGCTATTGTTTATCTAAAGTGAGAACCTTTAGAATTCTTGTACACACGGTGTAAGAAGAGGCTACTCATTTATCGGCCAGTGTAACACATTCCCACATTAATCTCAGACAAGAAATGAATGTCCCGCTGCAGAAGGTAAAGTCACAAAGATGTGAGCAGCATTTATCTGAATTAGCATGAAGCACACTTGAGCAGTATTACCACCCCTAACTTGTGCAGATGGGGCTGTGAGAGCCTGGATCTTAAAACAAAGTTGGTGTCTTAGTTTTCTATCTCATAAAGTTGAAGTTGGGGGGTTGTGGTGATAATTCCTAAATAATGAGTCTCCTTAGAATAAACTAACAAGCGTCAATATTAGATAAACGCTACTCTGCAACAGAACTATTCAATCTTAAAATACAGGATTTGTTCTTCAAAATAATATTTTTGTTTGTGTTTATCTTATTATTTCTATGCCATATAAATGAAACAAATAACGTCTTTAGAAGTAAGAATGTGATTTGAGCTAATGATTGTCAATTTGACTCAACAAACACCTTTTAAATGATCAGTATTGTCATGGCATAGTGGATAGGCGTAAGAACTGTGTCCATCCACTTTCCCACAACTAACACTTCACCCAAACAACCCACCTTGCACTTACTCTTTTCTAATGAGCTTAATTGGCCTTATTTTTAATTCTAGGATCAGGCAACACTTCACCCAAACAACCCACCTTGCACTTACTCTTTTTTAATGAGCTTAATTGGCTTTATTTTCAATTCTAGAACCAGGAAACACATTATGTTTTACAGAATGAAGTGTTCCAGCTTACATTTCAAATGGAGCAATAAGGAAATAAATATGAAACAATTAAAACCCATAAGAAAGCAAACTTTTCCCTGTAGCTCCCCTTGGGTTCAGTGAGGAGGAAATCTTTTGTGCCATGATACCCCTAACTTTTGTTGGGAGGAATGTTGTTTGGGCTAAGCATCAGAGCTGGCAAAGGCACCAGAGGACATTTAGCAGTCTTCACCTTCAGACTCTTATGTTGATTGCACAGAGAAGGCATCCGAGGCTCAATTAGGAATTTTGTCCAAAAGGCACATATTAAGCAGGAGAAGGTTTCAGAACCCAGAGCCCTGTGTCTAGGACCTGCCCCCTCCTGCCCCCTCGTGCCCCCTCGTGCCCCCTCGTGGCCCCTCCTGCCCCCTCCTGCCCCCTCCTGCCCCCTCCTGCCCCAGACCTCTGCCCCTACATCTCCAGCAGCTAGTACTCTTTGCCCACTCATTCAAGAACAATTTCATGGGCACCTTCCTTGGACACGTCAGGTTCTGCCCAAGCCCACCAGATGTTGTTGCATTTAGGAGGTTTAAAGGCAAGATCAAGGGGGAGGGTAGAAAGCCTTGGAAGAACTTTCTGTTCCAGACTGGATCTTACAATGTCCATGCCTCAGAAGGGTCACCATGGGCCCAAGGCCTGGTCTTCAGCTCTGCACATTTAGGAATTTGATTTTATCAGGGGTGATGAGACTCTGGGGACTGACTCACACCAACCAAATGCTCAAGAGGCTGATTGATAAAGCAGAAGGCCAATTTACTCCCATGCAATAAGAAATATATTGTTAGGTATATCAGGATATGCTTCTATTTGACTTTGAAGCCTTCTGGGGAAACCAAATCAGAAAGAGGAAACTTCTTGGAAAATACAGACTTGGAGAAAGGGAGTTTCTGATGGTGGACTGGCCTTAGGACATAGCATACAGCTTTCCCTGCACCTAGCCTCCTCTCCTAGGGAGCCTATGATCACTACCTCTCTCCTCTCCAAACACTCCAGACTCCACTCTCTGCCGGTTAAAATAATATGAAGAATCCAGGTAGCCTGAGAAAGGAGGATTACAGGTTCGAGGGTAGCCTCAGTAACTTAGTGAGACCCTCAACAACTTAGCAGGACCCTGTTTCAAAATGAAAAATAAAATAGATCTAGGGTGTAGCTGGGAGGTAGAGTGCCCCTGGATTCAATCCCCAGTGCCAAGAAGAAGAAGAAGAAAAAGGAGGAGGAGGAGGAGGAGGAGGAGGAGGAGGAGGAGGAGGAGGAGGAGGAGGAGGAGAAGAAGAAGAAGAAGAAGAAGAAGAAGAAGAAGAAGAAGAAGAAGAAGAAGAAGAAGAGGAGGAGGAGGAGCTAAAACCTATAGAGTGCTTACTACAGGCTAGGCACACGCTAATAGTTTCATATGTATGGCCTCATTTATCTCCCTGACACTATGAGAGAGGTTACTCTCCCTTTTAATAAATGAAGGCTCAGAAGGGTTAAATAACTTGCCCTTCATCACAGCTATTAAGTTGCCACCAGTACTCAATCCTAAGCAGCCACACTGCAGAGCCCATACTCCTAACCATTAGGCCAGATGTGTTCTCATCTTCCCCCAATCCCTCTGTGCCTGTAGCTCTTGCTGCCTATGCAACAGTAATCCCGCCTCCCCATGCAGGCTTTACTATATATATATAACTATACTATAAAGAAAACCATGTCATCATAAGATTCAGTGAATGCCTTTAGAGCTTTCATTTGTAACTAATTAGCAGCATGCATACCTTGGTTATATAAATGTCTTCTCTGGACAAAGGCCACATCCATCAGGGGTTTAATCTATGGCAGAGACGCAAGCTAAGTCCCCCCCCTCACCTATGCTGCCCAATTCATCCTGGAAGAGGGCACGAGGACAGTGTTTGAGGCTGAACAGAAACACAGTTCGCCCTCTGCTGTACACTGTTGGCAGAAGGAACCCTGAAGTGAGAGGGTATGCCTGACTCCAGAGGCAGAGCCACAGTTGCTGAGAGCATGGGCTCAGGAGGCAGATCTGGATTATCACCACTCACGGGCTGTGTGATTGGGGCAGGTTGGTCACCCTCTCTGAGCATCAGCATCTCTGTCTTTTAGCCTTCATGTAGGGGAAGGATGGGGGCAGCTTTAGCTGATACTGATGGGCCAACTGAGGCCAGTAAAGAGGTAGGTGGTTTCTCCTTCTGCTTTTCTGTCACACCTGCTGGCAGGGAGGGAGGTGCTCTCCAGAGGCTGAATATATGGGGCCACCTGATCTTGGACTTCCAGCCTCCAAGACTGTGAACTAGAGAAGCCTCTTTCTCTATAAAGTACTCAGCATCAGATAACAATGGTAAGTCAATGTTTTAGAACAAGTTATCCACGGATAAGGCCCCTTTCTTGGTATGTGTAGGAATTTGTCCTATTTTGTGGCAAACAGTATTCTTTTTTTCCTTTCACATTTTGAGAAATTTCCTATTATGGGTGCATAATTATGGACTCAAGATGAGCTCCCCAAGATGGGACTCAAGAATTTGCATCTCCTAGCTTATACCTGGAGGGCTGGCATGTGGCCTGAGCACCACCCTCAGCAGCCAACTGTTGTTTTCAGAAGAGAGTAAGGTAAAGAAGGAGGTACCATGCGGAATTCACTGTGGCAGGTCTGGTGGAAGATGCCAGAGATGCCCGGTTTTCAGACGCAACAGTGTTGGGTCCCCAGAGAAGGAACCTCCTTGGTGGCATGAGCAAAGGTGCTCACGCTCAGTGGCAGCCACGCCAAGGTCTCCATGGAACCACCAGTGGTGTCATTTGTGCAGTGTTCCTGGCTGCATGGCCTCCAGGCCTGACTCTGGTCCTCCTAGTAATTCCATGAGCTCCTTAATGTCCTTTTTAAACTCCCTTTCTGCCTACACTAGCCAGAGTGGCCCTGTTGTTTGCAATGGAAACCCTCAAAACAGCATATAACCAAATAACAGTTACACCCAGAAAGTCAAGAGCTGGGAAACACATTCTGATATACAAGAGGACTTTTTTTTTTCATGCCATAAAGTTAAAAATTTAAATAAGGGAAAGAAATGAAGGCAACCATCTGTGAAACTTTGTCAAGCAAAATAAGCTGATCATTTGTTCCAAAAGACATCAGGGATCTTTGCAGCAGGTAGATTAAGCAAAAGAATATGACAATTCCACTAGCACAGTTTTATCTACACACACACACACACACACACACACACACACACACACACACACTGTTCCTCAGCAGGTTGCATAGAATCAACCTAAATCTGTAGGCCAGATGACTTGCTGGTTTAACCTCCACATGACTCAAAGTTCCTGATTCATGATATACTTAAAAAGCAAGCAATTATTGCCCAGTGGGTATTAAGATCATTGATATATAAACAGGGCGTTTTAATCATTAGTTGGATAAACTAGGTCTTAAATCCTGGGCACTGCTAAGGCTTTTTTCGTAATTCACCAAAGTCATTTAATGCCAGAACAATTTAGACTTCAAATAGAGGGCAGCTAGCAAGAGCCCTTCAAATCTTATCCTTCTACTTGATCAAAAATTGAAGGTAAAACCAGCCAGCCTGTGGCTGGAATTCTCAAAGATGTAAATCTTATTAACAATTTCATCTTCTTTAATAGCATCACCTCTCAGGATTATGACTTTAAACACATGGGAGACATAGGCCTCTCCCAGCACTATTCTTGAACCTCAAAATTATGGATGTCCAGTTACTTGAAATAAATCTGAAAGTGGGCAATATAGTGACATAGGCTCGTCTTGCCTGGACGGCATCTATTTCTTCTGGTACCAGCGTCTCAGTTGTCACTGGGGTCCACACTCCTCCATTCCCAGTCCATGTGCTTTAATAGGGATCAGGGTATTAACACTTCTCAAGAAATGGCCAATGACCCAGGCCTCACCAATCCGCTTGGCTGCCATATTTTGTTGAGAGATATGAGTGTATCCAATTCAGAGCAATGAGAATAAAACCTAAGAACTCGCTGGAACCATGGGGAAAGAGAAGCTGTCTGATGGGGTGGCTCAGATAACAGGTGAGTCTGGAGCTTCTGGTGGCATCTTATCATCATGAAGTGAAGGTCTTCCTGGAAATGAAACCATTCATATCCATTTGAGACCTGGATTCTACCACACCTTTACCTTCACGATTACATGAAGCAACCTGACATTTTTCTAACACCCTTTGAATTAGGTTTGTATCATTTGCAACCTAAAGAGAGATAGATTATATAAAGTATAGATATAGGGTTTTGTTTTTGTTTTTGTTTTGTTCTTGTTTTTGTTTTTGAAGTACTGAGGACTGAGCCCAGGGGCATTTTATCTCTGAGCTATACTCTCAGCCCTGTTCTTTAAAAAAAAAAAAAAAAAAAAAAAACCAAAACAGGGTCTTATCAAGTGCTGAGGGCCTCGCTAAGTTGCGAGGCTATCCTCGAACCTGTGATCCTCTTGTCTCTGCCTCCCAAGTACTGAGATTACAGGTGTGTGCTGCCATGCCCAATTTAAGAACAGATTCTTTTAAGTTGAGACTTTATAAAGATAACAAAATAAATTTTTATCAAAGTATAAAATTAGTTGGTTCCAGAGATGTTAATTTTCTGCCATGAACTACTTCTCATTTTAGTACATGATGACTTCCCACCATCACCTGCTCAAGAAAATGGTGCCAGAGAGTCTGTGCACCATCGGACCTAAGACAAACAGCCAACCAAAGACAAGTAGTGCAGCCTTGGATCAATGAGCTGGACCATCAGGAATCTCTTGCTTGTGGATCAGTGCTCCGAGATGCTGAGGGAGTCTGAGCCTGCAGTCTTAGGTCTGGTTGACCATTCAGGGGCTAAATATAAAATGAAGAGTAGGAAGAAAAGAGAGAGGCAAACTGAGCAGAGACCACATAACCTCTGAGAAGGAAAATGACTCCATTCTCAAATTTTCCAGTCCTTTGTTTTGGGCCTGTGAGGCCCAGTTGCACTAGGATTCAAGGTCAGGGCAAAGTAGTGGTTAGAGACCCTGGCTGCACAGTGACCCCCAGGATGTGAGTCCTGACTCCCTCTGATCACTCACATGCCTTACGGCACCTTCTCTAAATCGGCTCCTCCTTGGTTCAATGGGAATAACAACACAGTACCTCCAGGGGTCAGGGAGGAGATTCCCTGAGATACTATATTCACAAAGTGTCTGCCGCATAGTGAGAACAGATCAGTGGTAGCAGTATCATCATGATAATGAGCCCCTTGTACTCCAATTAGCTAGTCCTTGACTTCCAGAAGGGCTCAACCTAAAGCAACAATTTGTGAAATGGCCAACTTAAATATCAACATATTATCACAATAAAAACTGTCCACACAGGGGTGGAGCTAGTGTCAGATGATCTTTAACAGGGAAAACCTTAGCGCTGGGTGGCACAGGAAAGTGTCTCAGATGTGTTCTGACAGGTGGACAGGCCTCTGTTCTCGTCAGTGTTCTGTTCTGGGCCCTGATCCTCTTGCGGGACTAGTTATTTTCAAACACGAGGGCTGACAAACCAACTTTCAAGACTCTTCTGTCTGCAACTGCTGCAAGCTGAGCTTCCTCTCTGCAGCTCCTGTCCTCAGAGGGGAGGCGCCATGTTTAATGCCTGTACCGTGCAGAAGGTGTAGATACTGTAGAAACAGGAGAATTTCCACAGACCATTTAATCTTTCAGTATGAAGAACACAGTTCCGTCAAGTCCAGAAGCCTTTTCTCATCACTCAAACCGCTGTTCTATGATTACTTCCTGTTTCACGTGGGCCCACCCTTTTGAGGTTGGAAAAAAAATTCATCTAGGGACTGGAAGGCTTTGCTCTTTAACCCATTTTTCCCCTTCTGTGAAAACTACACAAGCAACTGCACACTTCGTCCCTCTTCAAATAAGTACTATTTAATCATTCTGAACTGCTGATCTATGTTTTCCGGTCCTTTAAAAAATTAATATTTTACTAAAGAAAAATAAGACAAATCAACTTACAAAGAACTTTTTCATTTAAAAAAAAAATTCCACAGCCAAAAAAAAAAAATCACAGAAATATTCTTCACATCTGTTCCCAAAAATGCATTAAGAGGGCTGGGGCTGTATATCAGAGGTAGAACAACTGCCTAGCATGAATGAAGCCCTGGGTTCCACCCCCAGCATTGCAAAGAGAAAAGAAAAAGAGGCATAGAGTAGTCCTAAGAAAAGAATAGAAATTTGATTCTTTAAGGGGGAAAAGAGCCTTTCCCAGTGCCTCTGATATATTTGGTTTTTCATTCTTCGCTAAAAGGCAATAGTCAAGGAATTCAGTCCATACTCCCAAGGTCTTTCTCCCTCCTTTCTCTAGTAAAAATCAGAATATGAATACATAAATATCTTAGTACAATTTCTACTCCAAAAGTCAGAGAGCTCTAGTACTCTTGGAGCTGCAGAAGAGAACTGGCAGCAAGACCGGCCGAACACATTCTGTGCACAGAGACGTCCCAGGCAGAGCCAGTCACTTCGCTTACAAGCTGATCTTGTTCAGTCTGGAGGATGAGGACCTAGAATGTGTTCTCCTCTAAGGGCATCGTGTAAGCACTGACTTGGGTCACCTGAAATGGGGCCTCCTAACCCCAGAGTTCCGGGGGAACACAATCCTGCACAATCCGGTTACAGCTGTGACCTTCCTCCATGGACACGTATTTAGAGCTCCAAATAATACTGAGTGTCTCAGTGTCTCTGACCCGACTGGATTGTCACCAGTGCCAAGACACCAGTGGTGACTACGGCCTGCTCTCCTTCTCCTTACTCCATGCTGACCTGCAAGGGAAAGCCTTGGGTGGTGACAACAGGGGCAGGAGGGGTCCTTCCTGTCCCCACATGGACACTAGCAGAGACACAGAAAGCAGGAACTAAAAGCCAGCAGGGTGGAGCCCAGGGCCACAGAGCACCGGAGGGGGAAGGGCAGGGAACAAACTGAGTGTTGGCTGGCTGGCCAGCTCCCGGCCCCAGCTGGGACAGCCCTGCTGTTCGCTTTCATTTCCACGTTGTTGCTAAGCGCTATACATAATGCAAACGTAAATAGTTACACAGCACCATTTGGAATATACAAAAACACACATCCATCAGCCAAGAGGGCGGAGAAAAAGACTCCCAAAGTTTCTAGGTTTATTTTTAGATCCTGGTTGACCAAACGAGTAGCCTAAATGTCCAAAGGAAGACAAGTTGGAGCTGAGAAGTTCAGTTAGAAACAGAAGACAGGACACCCAAGATCGCCAAGCCCCATCTTAGCTTACAAAGTATGTATCAGCCAAGACCTCAGGTGCTTTAAACACCTGGGAATAGTTCTTCCAGGAGGATACAGCATTCAATGCACATGTACAACTTGTGGAACAGAAAACATCCCTCCTTGGACTGAGTGCAACACAAAACACTGACATCCCTCAGTAAAACGCTCAAATTAATAAAAGTAATTAAAACCAGCTAACGTATTAAGTGTAAACCTTTGAGGAAATGAAAAGTACTTCATTCACCTCCTATTTCCCACAACATTTGGCATGATGCCTTAGACAAAGCAGGCAACACAATAAATGCTTGTTAAGTGATGATGATGATGATGATAATAATAATAATAATAATAATAATAATAATAGCATTAACAATAAAAATAATTTCCCCAGAAGAGACCTTGTTTATAGGCAAACTTCCTGAGACTCTTCCACACAGTGATCAAAGTGGCCAACCAGAATTGAAGTTTCAAAGATAAATTTCTTAAATTTAAAAAAAAGAAAATTGAAAGACCAGAACAAAATAATAGATAATATGCCAGTGTAAAATAATACAAACATAATAACCACTGGTTTGAAGAGCAAGAATAACCCAGAGTGAATTACTGAGATTTGCTTGGCCTCTTCAGTGTAAAATTAGATTATATTTGTGGCACTCCCACCTGGCAAGACAGTAGAGGTGAACCAGGAGTCTTCCAGGAGGGAGGGGCTGAGCGCATGGACAGCTCCACTGCACAGTGTTATTCAGGTTACAGGGCAAAGATCCAGGGCCTGGGGAGGTCAGGTTATTCTCAGTACAACCATTTAATTGCAACTAAATGCAAAACCTTCCTTCCTTAGGAAAGGATCCTCTGATTGTAAAACCATTAGTTTATAGTTGGAAAAAAAGAGAGAAAACATGCACAAATAAGAGAGATCACTTGCTTTGTAGAAATGGAAAGGGGTTTTGTTTGTTTTTAAAGCACCATTCAATAAAGGGCGATGGGACAATTGGTTACTAAGTTAAAGAAGAAAAATAATCAGTTTGGGTCCTCATTTCCTCTTCACTCCACAACAAAATATAGTTGGATTAAATAATAATTTGTTTGAAGTTAAGAATCTTTTATAGCCATCAGACAGCAGAACTGAATTTTTATCAAACTGTGAAGGGGCAGAGCAGGCTGTCTTATCAGTACAAATATCATAGGGGAACATTAGCCCCTCCCCAAAGTCAAACAGTATCAAATGTGCCAGAAGTATTTTATTATGCATTATCAAAGATTTCATGCCCATGATATATATTTTAAGTGGAAAACAAAGCAATTTACAGAATAATATATTTACTATGGCTCTGTTTTGGTAATAAAGCCAAACCCCTATGCGTATCTTTAAAAAGACAGTCAGTCCTCCCTCGGTAACCAGGGAACATTGGTTCCAGGCTCCCCATCCCCTTCCCATCCCATCCTCCAACCCTGTAGATACCCAAATCTGCAAATGCTCCAATCTCTTATATAAAACAGTGTAGTATCAATATATAATACATGAACATCCTGCCGTATACTTTAAACAATCTCTGGATTACTCGTGATAACCAGTACAATGTAAATACTCTGTAAGTAGTTGTTGTTCTGTATTGTTTAGGGAATAATAAAAGAAAATGATCTGCACATGTTCAGTACAGATGCAATTTTATTTTTTGAAGATTTTCCACCCAACTTTGGTTGCATCTGTGGATGCTAACCTACAGATACAGAGGGCCAACCACATGTGCATGTACAAACAGAGAGAAAAACGGAGAAGCACTCACCCGGCCTTCACCACTGGCTCCCTACCAGGCATGGGAAGAAAGATGAACCCAGGGAGCTTGGCCTTTGCATAGCTGTGTCTGAATTGTTTCTCATATTATCACAAGCATATGTTACTTTGAAATTCGAGGGGAAAAAAAGTTAATTTTAACTGATGTGAGAAATATCTAAGGGCAAAGAACATGTAACTGAAAATTAAGAAGAAATGCAACTAGTGTATAATAGTACCAAAAGAAGAAAAAAGAAAGAAAGAAAGAAACGCCTAGCCTCATTAGTAACCAAAGAAGCACAAATGGAAAGAAAGCATTTTTGCTATCAAATTAGTAAAACTATTTCAAGGTGATGATAGTCAAGGCAAGGGAAGAGAAAATTAAATCACACAAACAATGTGCATTGCTCTAATGCATTTGGAAAGCAAATTACTAAAATGCATGAAGGTTTTTTAAATATTCAAGCCTTCAACCTATTAAATCTACTGGAAATATATCCTGGGACAGATTCTTAAAATATAGAAAAAGTTATTGTAAAAAAATGATAAGGCCGGGCATGGTGGCGCACGCTTGTAATCCCAGCATTCAGGAGGCTGAGACTGGAGGATCTGGGTTCATGGCCACCCTCAGCTACATAGTGAGGCACTCCACAACTTAGCGAGACTCGGTTTCAAAATAAAGAATAAAAAATAGGGCTGGGGGTGTAGCTCGGAGGTAGAATCCCCCTGAGTTCAATCCCCAGTACCAAAAAAAAAATGATAAGACCAATTTATTTTTTAATTTTGATCAAATGCCAAAATTGGAATAAGTAAACTGAGGCATATCCTTTCAGTGGAATATTATGAATAAAGATTACAGAATAAAATATAAAAAGCTTGGGACATTGAAAAATAATTTAAAACTACATGTAAACATGACTATGTAACTGAGAAAAAATCTCTATATAAAATAATGAAAAGAAACACTTCAGTTGCCTCTGAATATTTGGGCTGTGAATGATATGTTTTCCTTCTTTCTAACTTTCTATATTGTATGGATTCTACTTTTTGATAACACCTTACATTTATAATTGTGGGGGCAATGGTATAGAGGAAGCGGTGCCCAAGGTCTGAGGAACACAGTCTTTAAATGTCTTCCTGTTGCTTTCCTGAGACAACTTCAGAGGCTAGACAGACTTCTGGTTCTCAGGCTTGTCCTTTGGCCCCACATGGAAATGGTCATCATGTCTTCCAAAGGGCGAGGTGGTGGGAACTCAGCATCACAGCCTTCCCACATCCCCAGCGTCCACCACTCCTAGCAAGTCACAGAGCAAAGTCCCATCAAAGGGCTCTTACTCTAACGGTTCCACTAGAGCACTGAAACCACATTCTAAAGAGTCATGCGCATGTGTGCCCGGGCACACACTGCTTCCTCTCTCCATCCTCCTCCTCAAGGGCAGCAAGATAAACTCTAGGGTAATGATGTAGCCATCTGTCTTCAAAAACTAGAATAACAATGCAAAAGAGGGAGAAGCAAAGGAACCCAGCCAAGACAACACTCAAATATCCAGCAATGTAAAATAACTGAAGCACATCTCTCCACTCAAACCTGCCAGATAATCCAAACTAATAATCAGATGCCTACCTACAGTGCTTCACATCCTATTTCCAGTACTAAATCTGGCTATTTCTCCCTCTAGTGTATGCAGTGGTCAGATAAACATTTAAATATGCATCAGATATAAATGATACAGAAACTTTACAAAAATGTTTGCATAAAAATAATAGAAGAAACCACCCCAAATAGTAACTCTTGACTGGCTCTGAACATTTGAATTATGCATGATAACCCTACAGTTATGTTGCTAAAAGTGTAGGGGTAAACTAGAGATCTTAATTTTGGGACTACTACAAATATGCCAAGGGTATTCACTGTTGAAAGAAATTCTCTGAAATGTTTATATAAGCAAAAGGGTCTTAGAAAAAAAATTATTCCCCCAATCTACTGCTTTAGTAAATTCAACTATTTACAACTATTTTTTTTGGGGGGGGGGAGTGAGTCCTGGGGATTGAACCCATGGGCATTCTACCTCTGAGCTACACCCCCAGCCCTATTTTTTATTCTTTATTTTGAAACAGGGACTCACTATGTTGCGGAGGGCCTCACTAAGTAGCTGAGACTGGCCATGAACCTGGATCCTCCGGTCTCAGTCTCCCAAGTACTGGGATTACAAGCGTGCACCACCATGCCTGGCATATAAAACTATTTTTGAAAGGTGGGGCGTACCTGTCTCTTTGATGTGAAAGAGCAGCATCAGGGCTTCTACATGTGACATTACAGAGCAGTGCACCCCATGCTTGCATATTGACCCACTTAAGCGACCCTCACAACGACCCCACAAGGCAGGTTCCATTACTGCAGCAGTTGTCACCTGAAGATACAAGCTCCCGTGGATCTGGCGGCTGCTAAGTGGCAACGCTGAGAACAAAATCAAACTAATCTGGCTCCAGAGAGAATGTGTTCTTCCCACTACAGAACTACAGATTACCTTCACTTTCTTTTCTCTCTCCCTCTCTCCCTCTCTCTCTCTCCCTCTCCCTCTCCTTCTCCCTCTCCCTGTCTCTTTTTTTCTTATACTGAAAATATTCCTTACCTCAGCTTGGTCTGGACATCTTGACAAAAAAACAACCATTATCCAGTAACCAAATGAATAGTCCATCAATACACATTTAGCCATTCTGAATGAAGAAGGTACTGAATTGAGATATCAATTTTCAAAAAGTTAAACAGTCCCCGACTTAAAACTATAGAAAGGAACTATATATAGCCTTCACATAATGGAAACAGAAAAAAAAATTAAATGGTCTGATAGAGAAAAAGAAAGGTATAGAAGGGCCTAAAAATAGTTTCCATCTTATCTCTGCTTTAATAATAGCAGATTAGCATGCATTCTCTTGGAAATGTCACCCAGGCAACCAGAAACACAAAGACAAAAATATTTGGAAAATGTATGTATATAAATCTATTTTTGCAATCTTTGGAACAAAAATGATGACTACCACAAGAAAAACATCAATTAGAAGACTACTTAAGGAAAAAAGTAGGTGCAGAAGAAAGTTTGTCAATAGGTACTGAGTACACTTTAGTAGGGCAATAAGGTAGAAAGTAGGTCTCTATCTATATAGGAGGCCCTGACCCGTTGCCTCAAATTTGGGCCAACAATCTGGTAGGAGTGTTAGTTTTTCTATGTCTTTAAAATCTCATATTTTTATCTCATTAACCAAAGGCAGACTAACACCAAAAAAAAAAAAAGTAGACTGACAAATTTTAAAAACATATTTGGAAAATTACTTTAAGCCTCACTTAACTAGGGTGATAATATGTCCCTGTTTGCCTAGATGGCCTGGGACACTTCTTGTGTGAACCTGTTGTTTGAGAATGATTACCAGAAAGCATTCCCCTTTATCTCTCAAAAGTGTACTGATACGAAGAAAAAATTATAGTCACCTTATACTTAGCCAAGAACTATTTCTTGACCATTTATGATGTGCTACCTATTAGAATGGAACATAAAATTAGTTTTTAAAAAATATAAGAATACTGTAGTTGAGAAAACATAAATAAGAGTGAAGAAAAATGATCATCATTGGTGTAGTCTAGGCTGTTTGAGTGTCTTCATTCACATCAGAGACAAAGTAAACAGTGCACCCCATTAAGTGGGTCACACCAAAGAACTAAGACAAAAGCAACCGTGTTTCTTGAGCACAGACTGTACAGCAGGCACGAGGCCCATGTGATCGCACTTCATGCTCTAAACAACCCTAGAAGAGGATAACTACCATTGTGCCCATTTTACAGATGAGATGACTTGCCCAACGTCATCTCAGAGAACTCCAGCACCTGACTCGTCAGTACCTGTTCTCCACCACTGTGGATGTGGATAACCTCTGCTATTGTTTCGATCAGGAATGTCCCTCAAAGACCTTGTGTTAAAGACTTGGTTCCCAGCACCTGGTGCTGTTGGGAGGTGGTGGAAACTTTAAGAGATGGGGCCTAGCAGGATATCCTCCAGTCACTGGGGGAAGGTGGGTTGTGCCCTTGAAGGAGATGTCGGGACCTGGCCCCTTCCTCCTCTCTCTTTGCTTTCCGACCTCCAAGAGGTGAGCAGCTTCCTCTGCCATGTGCTCCCAACATGACATGCTGCCTCACCCAATCCAAAAGCAGTGGGGCCAACTAACTGTGGACTGAAACCTCCAAAACTGGGAGCCACAGCAAACCTTTCCTCTTTTTAAGTTGATTCGTTCAGCTCTTTTGTTACAGTAATGCAAAGCTACCTTACAGAAGGTGACTGCAACTCTCTCAGAAGTCAGTCCAGCAGGCTCACTTGTTATCATAGCCCTCAGCTTCTTTGCCTGCCCTGCAGCAGCATGAGGTTACTGGCTTAGTTAGGGACCAGGCAGGAAACTAAAGAGGCTGTTCTGTAGTCCTACCAAGGTATTCTAGTGAAGCAGCTATTGAGAAGAAAGGAAGAAAGGATTGAGAAAAGCAAAGGAGGCTGGTGCAGGACTCCAGGCCAGCAATAGCAGGAAACCATAACTACCCCTGGGCTCAGAGGTACTAGGGGAGAGAGAAGCTAAAAGGAACTCAAAGAGAGTGGCTGTATGGAGAGGACAGCTGGCAGGAGCCGTGCCCCATGGCAGGCAGGCACAACCAGCCTGCAGTGTGCAAACCAGCAGAGAGTGGGAGAAACAGCTACCCTCCCTACTCTCCTCCCACCCTCCCATCTCCTGCTGGACCCACTGCTGGCCAAATTTTACTTGAAATCAGAAGATAAAAATGGTCATTGATAGCTGAGCATGATGGCACAGGCCTGTAATCCCAGTACTTGGGAGGCTGAGACAGAACAACCATAGGTTCAAGGCCAGGCTCAGGAACTCAGCGAGGCCCTTAAAGATAGATAGATAGATAAATAGATAGGTAGATAGATAGATAGATAGATAGATAGATAGATAGATAGGATTGGGGATGTAGCTTAGAGGTAGAATGCCCCTAGGTTCAATCCTCAGTACCACAAGAGCAAAAACCAAAACAAAATGGCTACGGATGCCAGGGATAGAGACGGCCTTTTGGTGCGCAGAGCCAGGTAGAGAAAGGAGTCACTGAGGGACAAGGTAGGGCCAAGAAGTGTCCTTCTGCCTACACAGGAGTCACGCTCCAACAAGGCAGAGAAAGCTGGCCTGGTCACTCCTTAGGAGATAAGAAAATACTAAAGCCAGGCATGATGGCACACACCTGTGATCCCAGTACTTGGGAGGCTGAGATAAGAGGATCAAAGGTTCAAGGCCAGCCTCAGTAACTTAATGAGACCCTGTTTCAAAATAAAAAGGGATGAGGATATACCTGGGAGGTAAAATGCCCCTGCTCTAATCCCAGTATCAAAAGGAAAGAGGAGGAGGAGCCAAAAGAAGGTGGCATCCTGGGCAGCAGGTGACTTCCAGAGCATGGGGGGACCAGGCCATCTTCAAAGGCATTTCAAGCTGGGCGTGGTGGCACATGCTTGTAATCCCAGTAATTGGGAGGCTGAGACAGGAGGATCACAGGTTTGCTGACAGCCTCAGCTACTTAGTGAGGCTCTCTGCAACTTAGTGAAACCTTGTTTCAAAATAAAGAATATAAAAATAGGACTGGGGGTGTAGCTCAAAGGTAGAATGCCCCTGGGCTCAATCTCTAGTACAAAAAAAAAAAGGCATTCCACCTGCATAGTCACACAGCTCCATGCTCAGAAGGACCCTGTACTTCCTTTAACACTCTACCATCACTATATTGGAATTCTTAATAATTTTTAACAATGTGCCTTGCATTTTCATTTTGCTCAGAGACCCACAAATTATGTAGCTGGTCCTTTGTGAGGCAAGCCACTTTCTTCAACTTCTGAAACTAAATTCTGTGTCATGGTATTCCAGATAAGCCATTCAAAGCAATGGGGTCCAAAGTTAATGTCAATCAGAGTAACAAAGATACAGTGGGATGCATGGCATTACAGAAGAGAGGGGCAGTTTACCTGTTTTTCTCTTTCCTGTCTTTTCTTTCTCTCTTTTGAAGTCAAGCTGCAAAGTGGCTAAGAAACCAAAATTAGCTACCCCCTACAGAGAAACAGACCTTAATTACATCTGCCTCTCCACAGCATGGAGTGAGTGGGTTTGGGCTCTTCCCCAGTTAATATGATCAATGCAGACAAACCAAACAGAATAATTCATGCCCCGGAGTGCACTCTCCTGATCCACCCCATTTGATGGGCTAACTCGTCAAATTAGCCAGGTAATTGACAAAGCTACCTTTTACCTTGCTTGTGCTCCAGTGTACACAGGTCCCAGTTTAGGACTCCACATTGAGAACCCAAGATAAAGGGCTCCTCATGAGCCAGCTGCATTTGCAAACAATATTTCTAAGTTGATGCTTTATAAAAGGCCTAGAAACTTGCACCTATATGGCTTCTGCTTCCCTTTCCTGAAACACTCTGACATCCTGAGCCTGAGTAATTATTCTCCTGAAAGCATTTGGGAAAGCCCAGAGTGAGAAGCCAGGCAGGGCAGGTGGCGGCTCTTTTCCCATCCATTCCTTCCAAAGCCATCCAGCAAAGCCAAGCCCAGAACGCCTTTGGCAGGGCAGGGATCAGACTGGCTTCCCACAGCCTCTTTCACTCACTCCTTCCCTTTAGAAATAAAGGTCGGTAGATTTTGTTTTACGCGTTTGCCTTTTTTGTGAAGCCTAGTATCAAATTTCAAAAGAGCGAATCAAAAGCATTTACAAAACTTTTACTGTGTCAAAGAAACTAGAATCCAAGGGGTAAATAAAAATCTAAGGGCGTCAAAATGGAACCTGAGAATCAGGGGTTGCAGTGGACACTCCTGAGCCCAGTGGTCGAATGAACATGCCCTCCCTTCCCATAAATATGCCCAAGCCCTTGCCCCTGGAGCCAGACAATGTGACCTTATGTGGGATGCACGCGAGTCTAAGAATCTTGAAATAAGATCAATCTGCGTGGCACAGGTGGACCCTAAATCCAATGGCAGGTGTTCTTATAAAAGAGGCATAGAGCCAGGTATACTCTCAGCTACTGGGGAGGCAGAGGTAGGAGAATCACAAGTTGAAGGCCTGCCTGGGAAACTATGTGAGACCTTGTCTCAAAATAAAATTTATAAAATGGTTGGAGATGTGGCTCAGTGAGAGAGCACTTGCCTAGCTCTGGGTTTCACTCTCAGCAAAAGAGGAAGGAAGGAAGGAAGGAAGGAAGGAAGGAAGGAA
>PVLC010019869.1:0-29948 GCA_004027655.1 Graphiurus murinus | reverse complement strand
AACTGGCAAATGTACTGAATTTGGAGATAAGAGAAACCTATATGAGAATTTCTAACAACTACCTACCAGTGGATATAAGATGGAATCCAACTCGCGCACCCTGCCTATAGGCGCCCCCTCTCAGGGAGCCTATCCTGCAACACGCTGTCCCCTGCGCACTGGGGACCCTGCGGCTCCCCTTCACCCTCCCTCACCAAAGAAGCCTCCATTTCCCAAGAGACCCCACGGTCAGGAAAGGATGTCGAGGAGAGGACTGGCTGTGGCAATGCCTTCTGGGATACATTCCACGGAAGCTCTTCGAAAAGCCCTGGAACTGTGGAGGCTGGTGCAGCGCATATATGAAAAGAGGAGTGGGCGCTCTTCCATTCACAGAGAACTGGTTGGTAGATGGGGAGAAGGCCCACCTCGGCCCAGCAGAGCTCCCTTCTAGGCCACGCCTGGCCAGACCCCAGCAATGGGGTGAGGAGCAGCGTTCATCAAGATTGCCTCTCAAGTCTCGGTTGGCAGACCGAAGCTGCAGCACCCAGTAGCTGAAAGTAGGGGAAATATACCCCCTAAAACCCTGTGGACAGATCTCAGGAGAGCCCCTGCCTAATGCACTCATTAATTTAAAATAAACATATATACATATGCATGTATATATGTATGTATATAATGAGCAAGCTGGGGCTCTAAGGAAAAATTCAAGAGAGTTGTTTGAAGACTTGAAAAAGAATAAAATTTGAAAACTTGTTGCCATAGGAGACAATTAAAAGAAAATGCGTCTATTTAAGTTTGCATTGGCAAGCCAAGGCTCCTAGTGGTGAGAGGTTTAACTCTTTGCTGGGTCTTAACCTGTGCCTACATGAACTCTGTGAGACCACAGAGGTCTGCCCTGGAGACTGAGACATCACTGGATGGTCTGGAAACAGGGGCAGGCAGAGCCATACGGGCAGCCAGCAGATGTAGCCCTGGGAATCCAGGAAGCCTCAAAGCCAAAGAAAGGAGGCAGAGGTGTTTGCCCAGGGAGAAACATAGTTTCTTATCACCTTACACTTGTCATTCATTTGTCATGCTTATATTGACCTTAGATTGCATAGAATTTTAAACCTCCTGCTTTTGCTGTGTAGGGTTCCCTATGTGGGGATTCTTTTGCTATTACATTGGGATATTGAGTAGTATTTCTTCAACCCTTCTTGTCTTTTGTTCAAGCATGGATTTAAAGACAAATTAGCAGCGGGGCATGATGGCTCACGCTTGTAATCCCAGTACTTGGGAGGCTGAGACAGGAGGATCACAGGTTCACAGGCCAGCCTTAGCTACTTAGTGAGGCCCTCCAAAACTTAGTGAGACCTTGTTTCAAAATTAAAAAAAAAAATAGGACTTGGGGTGTAGCTCGGAGGTAGAATGTCCCTGAGTTCAATCCCTAGTTCTTCCTACCCCCCCAAAAATTAGCACACACACTCATTTCTGGCACGAAGGGTGAGAACATAGTATGACTATTTATTTAGAATTAAACATTGCAATAGACTTTTAAAATAAGGATACACATGTGATTCTCACAACAACCCACAAGGTCAACATGAGGATCACCACTTGGTAGATTGGGCTCTCAGGAGGGTCATGTAACTTGTTGAAGGTCACATGGAGCAGTCAGGATTTGAACTCAGGTTCACCTGAGGACTCTGCTATCATTGTCATGGGTCAGCAAGATACCTCTGTGGGACCTTGGCCTCCGTGGTGAAAAGAATTTCAACACGCGCCAGTCAGGGACAAAGGCAGGAGTTTTCTTTATGAAAGTGAGGGACTCGAGGGAGAAGGCAGACAAGGGGAGGTCATCCAAGCCAAGAGGGTCTTTGCAGCCTTTGCAGTTCTTTTATAGAATCTCCAAGAAGGGGTGGGTACAGCAGAAGTCTGGTTCTCCTCTTCCTCAGGTTTCTTAGCAATGATGGGTGGGGACTGGCTGAGGTCTGACCTTTATCTTCCCCTTGGATCTCAGGAATCTCAGGTGGGGAGAGGGGCTGTTGAGATTAAGAGTGTGGGCCCATTGAGGCTTCTGCCCAAGACCTGACACACCCTATAGGCTGGAGTTAGAGATGATGAACTTTCCAGAGTTTAAAACTATATTTTTCCTTTCCTTCCCAATCCATCTCCTTCCTGCTTAAATTTTTATTCCTTCTATTCAACCTCATCATAGCACTACCCTCAAAACCAGATGCTTCCAAGAGCCTGTGGTTTTCTCCACAGCTTTCGTGTCTTATGGTTAAATTGGTCTCTTGTAGAACTATACTCTTTGGTAATTCCCTTTAGCTCCCTTCTCTGACACCCATGGGTCAGTTTCCTGTGCCTACCTCAGCCTGAACTCAGAAATTCATTCTTTCCCTGGCACATGTTCTCTGTATGGGGCCAATCACAGTTGGCTAAATATTGTCAACTAATTACTAACCAAGTTTCCACCTACCTGCTTGCAATTCACTAGATAACGACAGGCAGAATGTTAGGTAATGCTAAGGAAGGAATAATTTGCCCCTACTTTCCAGTCTCTGCCACAGAAGAAACGTTAAAAAACAATCATTACGCAGAAAAGTATTACTCACCTTGATAAGTCACCTCATTCACTAGATGTGATTTCAAACGATTTTCTCAGAAAATCAAATCCACTTTCAAAGGGCAGAAATCTGGCATAATTTAGATATTCAAAGAATGCAATGTAGGTTCTGAAAGAAATTCAAAGTTAGTAAAAAAAAAAAAAAAAAGTCTCAGCAATGATGGTTTAGACTAAAGGCAAAGTCACTCAAAGTGACCACTTGAAAAGACAACATTATTTTGAATAAAAATATCTTGGCATATTTATTAAACACTAGGAGTCATTTTCTTATTCGTTCATTGCCTGAGAACTCTCAGCCTCTTTCCAGTAAATATTGTTTCATGCCTCAATCAGACAGAGCTGGTTTATGTTACTTACAACTGAAAATACCAACTGACATAAAAATTAAAACCTGAAGTGTTGTGTTCAATATAAGACTTTAAATATAAAACGTGGCTGGCTCAAGATATGGAAGCATGAAGTATGGTCCATTCTATTCTGGCTGAGACCTATTTGATACACTATAGAAAAAAAAGTTGAACTGTTAATTGTTTATTGGGATTCAGATGATATGCCTCCCATGGAACTTCAAGGGACTTGGCAGAAAATGCCAGATTAATAAAGAATATTGACTGCGCCTTGTGGCTTTCAACAGGGATGATATTCAGGATACATTTAACAACTTGTGCAGCTCTGGGCCCACTAATGAGAATAGATGCCAGGTTTATAGCTGGGCTTTGAGACCAGAAGGCCCTCACCAACCCCTAATTATTGGTCATAGCATCCTCTAAGAGGTCTCTGGGATGGGAGAGGGCAGTGTGGGGACCAGAAGGAGGCGTAAGGCTTTAGCTTTTTCAATATTTTAAAAATTATTTCGTTCCTACAGGTGAACTGGTTAAATATCACCCCTAACTTTCAGGAAGATCTTGTGAGAGAAAAGCCATTGTTGCCCTGGTTGACCCATTTGATAAAAGCAGAGAGAGAGTAGAATGTGGCAGATCTTTCTCCTGTGACTTATCACCCAAGATCTGTGAGGCTTGGTTCAGTTTTCTGAGTGAGTAAAGTCTAGGTGAGGATGGAGCAGGAGACAGGAGCTGAGCAGGGGATGTGGGTGTCCTCAGAGGCCCCAGGCCCTGCCTTGCCAAGCACAGCAGACTCTCGATGTGCCGATGCTTTAATGTAAGACCAGAATGAACTTTGCAAAGGCGAGGGACCTTGGTCCCTGGCCCCCATTCATCTCCTGCTGTGTATGTTACCCCTCTCAAGGTGATCATTTCCCCCACTGTTAAAGACTCTCCACTGGGTTGCAAATTGGGGTGGGCAGTAGAATGGTTCTCTTCCTGCCAGGGAGAGTAGGGCTGCTTTATTCTGTGCCAGAACTACTAGGCTAAGGTTCAGTCCAATGGGCAGAGCCCCCAGGGCCTGATGCTAAGGGGTGGAAACTGCAAAGGGAACGGGGTATGGAAGGGAGCTAAAGACAACAATTCAAAAATGTATTGCTTTGGTTACTATCTATAAATCTTCCCAGGAATCAAATCGCCTGGCAGCTTAGTAGGGTTTTAAGGAAGTTAAACTGACACGAAAACCCAGCTGAGAAGAGAGAAGTTCATGATACTCAACTCCTAAAACAATTCCCAGAAATCAAGACAAGAAGGGAACTGTTAAAGCAGCTCCCTGGTGAGGAATTGTCCCCACGTGCTTCTTCGCCAGAGTCCTAGGGGTCCATGGACATGGAAAATCCTCCCGGCTGGAGAGACCCGCCAACCACGCAAGAAGGGAGGATGTGCCAGGTCCAGAAAACATGCCCCCTGTGTTTTCCCTGTTCCCCTTTTTAGATGGGGGTTTCTTGTTGTGGTTTTCCCGTTTTCCTTTCCACTACCAGTCATTGGTGGTTACACTGATCAATTAGCCATGAATTGACTGACTACAAGAAGCCATATCTGGACATGCCAGTCACCCGGGTCCTTAGAGACTCGTGAAATGACTGGATGTGATTTTTGTTTGGCTGGTCTCTCTTTCCAGGGGTGTTAGTGAATGCACATATGACTCCACATGGGGTAGGTGTGGCACACTGGGAATTCTGGAATTGTGATTATGGGAATAAAGGTCATTCAGGCTAAGCCCTGGAAGCCACCAAGTTTACTGTTCAAGACCATGGTAGCTGGGTCTCTCTTTCCCCTTCTAGAAAGAGCCTCTGCTTTTTCCAGGCCTGACCAGTCGTGAGTCCCCATTACCCTGCAAAGTACTTTGTTCTGGTACCGGCAAGTGAGCCAAGTAGGTACTGGGAGAAATGGGCTTTCCCTACTGAGGGTGATGGCAGCTTAGTAGCTACCACCACTGACCATATACCACAGAGAAGAGATGAGAACTGAACAATGACAGCACTAATGGTGCTTAGTTTTCTCTCTCTCTCTCTCTTCTACACTATATGTATATAAATATGTAATTAATTATGCATATAATTCTAGGTATAAATATGTCTATATATATAAATGTGTATGCACATATGAAGCTAGTTTCCTTTACTTGGAACCAAAAGAAAGTTCCATGTAATGTAACCTAGAATTCTATAACTAGCAATAGAACAATCAAAATGATCCATAAAATTTGTACTCCCCATAACAAGTACCATAAATTAAATTTGCTACTATATTTAAAGTTTATACACATAATGCATGATATTACATCTGCTATAATGCATGTGCCCTTATTATATGTAAAAAGTAAGAAAATATTTTAAAACTTATTTAGCAATTTATTCAAAGCACTTTTCACAGCCCCACTTAATTTTCACCAAAAAAAGAATATAATACAAATCAGGGGTGATGATAATAATAGCAATGATATCAAGCACCTACTAAATGCCAAGTGACAGCAGGTGATGCCTATGCAGTGACCCTCCATTGTATGCATTTGGGTCCCCATTTACAGATGCAGGAAGAACTGCAGTTCAGAGAGGTCCCATAACTTCACCAAGCTCCCAAGGATCCACATTTGTATTTCCAAATTGTGTGTGCTTTCCTCAATATCTCATCAATTTCCTCCCTACATATTGGGATCCCATTTTACAAAACAACTGCAACTAGCTGACATATTGGACATGGCATTTTAGAAAAAAGGAAAGATGATATTGTTCAGGATAACATCAGTCCTTTCAGTGGTTCATCTTTTCAGTTTACAAAGCCTTTCTGCGCTAGCTCAGTACAAAGACTTCTGAGAAAAGATTGGGAACAGCAAAGACAATTTTCTCTAGGGAGCAGGGAAAAGTAAAACTAAAGAATAAACACAAGGAGCAGGGTGCTGTCAAGGAGGAGGCAGCTTCCAGGGGCAGGAGTCACAGGACAGGCTGGCACAGCCACCCTGGACTGGGGCGATCAGGGCAGATGCCTCTTCTCATTACTGGGAGTGCTGCATTGATTAGTGCTACCAAATGTTCCAAGGGTCTGGAGGACCCCCTGCAGCGAGCTGGCTGCTATTGATTATCTGCTGAGTGATCTTCCCTCTGCAGAGACAGGCAGGCTGCAGGGAAGCTGAGGAGGAAGGCAGCTTCTTCTTCCATTCACAGCAGGCCTAGCAGCCCCTGCCAACCAGAAATGCAAATGCCTTAGGCTCTGGCAAGCTACTGGGATTTTTCTTTGTTGTTTTCTTTACTAACACCTGCTTTGCTCTCTGTTCCTGCTCAAAGCGAATCTGGGAGATAATATATTCATGTATTTACCATGCACTTACAACCCAAAGGCCTGGGAAACCAGGATCCCCAACAGAAAGAGACCTCCCTCTTTCTTCTGGATTATGTCCAGTGTGATTATGCCTCTTGGCATCTCCTTAAATCTTGCTTTTACAAACAAGATGCATTTTGGCTAATTATTTTCACCTAATAAGAAAATGTCTGCTCAAACTGGGTTCATTTCCCCCAGGGGTTCTGATCTTTCTAGGAAATAAAGAAAAATCTTGACATTTGTCTCTTTTCACTGGTTGGAAACATTTATTCTGCGGTTGACACAAAGGAATCCTTTGTGACATTATTGCTGGAGGACACATTTTTTTGCTCCAACTCTGTTATTAGCATTACCCTTCAGAGAATTTGTGACATGCAACTAGGAAGGGAACAAAACACTGATTCAATAAGCTAAGCTCATAAAACCTGACCAAGTCAGAAACAAGGAATGGGAAGCATTAGCTCCTGACAAGGATAGGGAGTGCCACAAGTAAACCAAAAGAAAATGTGCACTTTATCAGACACCACCAGCCACCTCACATCCCCTGCAGCCTCCAGGAGTCAGGGCTGAACACCAAGAAATCAGTGCCTTTGATGAGTATCGGTGAATCCATTCAGTTAAAAAAAAAAATCCAGTGTACCTCTGCTTCCTGTTCAAAATGGCATTTGGACAGAAGTTCCTCTACACTTCTTTCAAATTATGTATTGAAAAGACTCCAAAAGGAAATTCAAAGAAAAATATAACACACACACACACACACACACACACAAAAAAAACCTCAGAGCAACAGGCAGACCCATGTCAGACTCTTGCAGGAATTATTTCTATAAATTACATTAAATTAATTTTAAAAAACAAACCCTAAGTGAAAAGGCTTCACTTCATTTTCTACACATAACCTGAAAAATAAAATACAAAGCAGCTTTTATACCATAGGTGCTATCTGTCTTTGGTCTCAGAACTAGAGTCTGTAACTTCTGTGTATGTGTTATGATTATAGAATGCCCCCCGAAGACCTCATATATTAATGTTTGGAGTTGAAATAATTAAGTTGTGAGGGTCATAATCTCATTAATGGATTTACTGTGTGGTAGGCAAAAAGTGCAGTGTGGCTGGAGGAGGTGGGTCCCTGGGGGTGTGGCCTTAGGGACTGTACTTTTGTCTTTGAAACTCCTTTCTCTCTCTCTCTCTCTCTCTCTCTCTCTCTCTCTCTCTCTCTCTCACTTTTGGCCTCCATGATGGAGAGCCCTTGCTCTCTCCTTCTCTCTGCTTCCCAAAGCCATACCCTGGGCTCCACAGACCTGGCCTGACATGGACTGAAACACTGAAATCTCCAAAGACTGTGAGCAAATAAATCTTCCTTCCTCTAAATTGTATGGTTAAAGTCTTTGGATCACAGCAGTAAGAATGCCCACCAAGATAGTGTGGATTTTGAGGTGGCCTGAGTGGGTTTGCCCTCTTGCTCCTCCCACCCTGTACACCATCATGCTAAACTCTCCATAGTTGGCAACTACTCTAAAATGATTAAGTAGAAATAGGGCTTGGAACTGGGTTGGCCCAGAGGATCCTGAGAGATATTGCCCCATTTGTAAAGGAACATGTAACACTGGTGCAATTGTGTTCTCGACATAGCCCACAGGTTTATGGTTCCAGGAACCCAGGGAGTATGGTTCGAAGAAGACAATCCTTTGGTCTAGAAAAGGCTACTTCGG
Organism: Graphiurus murinus; assembly: GCA_004027655.1. NCBI lineage: Eukaryota > Metazoa > Chordata > Mammalia > Rodentia > Gliridae > Graphiurus > Graphiurus murinus. The sequence continues at coordinate 21,951 of PVLC010019869.1, read as the reverse complement.
TAATACCAGAGATTTTTTAAATGTATTAGCATATGGGGATGTGACTTCTGCATTTCCTTTTGTATATCTGTTATATTCCTCAAGTTTTAGTAGAAGCTATCCTACTTTAATATAATAAAGTAAGGAGCTTTCATCTTAGTGTATGTTCCAGGATGTTTTTCATATAGCATGAGAGTTATCTATTCCTTAAAGGTTTGAAAGACTAAAATAAAGAATATAATTATTTGGCTCAGAGCATTTTGGGGATATTAGTCTTAGATTTCAAACATTTCTTCTATCATTACTACTAATCAAGATTTTACTATTTTTTAACCAGTTACTATACTTCATATTTTAAATAGTCCAGTTCATCAAGATTGTAAGGTTTATTAGCGTAGACTGGGAATAAAATATGCCCTAGCTTGCAGAACTATTTGGGAATGAGCCTTCAATTCATAGATCCCTCAGTAGTGGACATTCATCTACAATAAATATCTACTTGGTACAAGTTGATATATGGAATTCTCTGGACCAGGACCTCAAAGATAGCTGGTATCTTGAAATCTATTTGGTATACATCTAGGGGAAGATTACTATTACTTTCAGCTCAACAGATAGCCAGGAAAGTCCTTGCTTTTTACTGAAAGTTAATTTCCTTATGGTTTCTCATTTCTTCTTCACTTCTGGGTATTGTTCTTTAGACGCCACTTCACCTGGACATTCATGTGTGAAGAGGTCTGTCATTGCACAAATAAGCAGCCCCTTCAGATAAACTTTAGTTCTGAGAGCACCAGTGGGTGGTGGAGAAGGCCGAGCCCTCTGAGCGATGCTATCACCAATTACCTATCACTGCTTGCCTCCTCCTCTTACCCACTATTAGAGGCATCTTCTTTGTGAGAGCTGAGAACTCAGTATGAAATATTGTTTGCAATATTGGAGGTGGCAAAACATAAGCCACATCTCTCGAGGAGGAGTCAGAATCAACCTGAGAAGTTCAAAGCTTGGATCTACACTGGGGCTACAAATGGGAAACAGCCAAGAGTCAGGTATCCATCGTAGACAGACAGGAAAAGGGGCAGGCTGGGCAAAGCAGGAGTGGTTTCTGGGAAGACTGCTATCCACACTGCACTCTCCCAGGTGGGTACACACTGTGAAAACACTTCAGACTGAAGTCAGAATAGAAATCATCTTCACCAGCTCTATCCCAGCTCCTGCCCTGCACTTTGAGGAATGCCAAGTCTCCCAGGGAAAATAGAAGACCCTCCAACACAAAAAATTCTTTCTCTCTCCTTTTTTTTTTTGGTGGTACTAGGGATTGAACCCAGGGATACTGTACCTCTGAGCTCAACCCCAGCCTATTTTCATTTTTGTATTTGAAGCAGGGTCTCACTAAGTTACTGAAAATTTCTCTATGTTACTGAGACTGGCCTCCAGCCTGTAATCCTCCAAGCTCAACTTCCCAAGTACTGAGATTACAGGTGTGTGCTGCACCTGGCTGGATACAGAGAATTCTAACACATTTCTTCAGCCACCAGTTCCTGATGCAAAGATGCCACTTAGATGAAGAGACTATCTTGCCATCCATCCCTCAATTCCCTCCTTGCTTTTCCATCATATCTGCAATCTCTAACTGTTCAATGTCCCAGGCCTTCTGTCTCAGATCTCTTTTTTCTTCTTTTTCTATATATCTTCACTCACTAAGTGATTTCATCCAATCCCATGGCTTAAATGCCACTTATACATCAATGAGTCCCCAATTTTTCTTTTCCTTCCATGCTCTCTTATGAACTCAGGGGTTTTATACCCTACTACTGACTTGACATCTTTACTCTGATATCTAATATACATCTCAGAATCATTATGTTCCAACTCTTTACTTCCTTGCCCCAAATCTGTTCTTCAAGTCTTCCCTGGTTCAGTAAACAATGACTCCATGGTAAGAATTGCTCAGGATAAAATCCTTAGACTTGTCCCTCAGTCTTGTCTTTCTCTCACCCATACATTCAATCTGTTGGTAAATCCAGTTGACCCTTCCATCAGAATATATCCAGCGTAAACCTGCCCCTCGTCACTGCCATGTGGTTCAAGCCACTTTCTCCTAGATTATTCCTGTAATCTCCTTGTTTCTACCTTACTTCCCTCCCAGGTGATTTTCTGCATGACAGCTAGAGGGATTCACTTGAGAACAGCCTGATCAAGTCATTTCATTGTCCCAAACCTACTAATGGCTTCTCATCTCACTGAGAATAGAATCCAAAGTCCTCACCATGCCCCAAGATTCAGCCTCTGGCTAAATGTATAAAAATGTCTCCCCTCCCTCTGCTGTAGCTCTGTGGGTTTCCTGCCCATTGGTCCATAAACCAGGCTCCTATTCTGGATCTCTGTGTTGACTTTTCTACCTCTTTGGGAAATCCTTCTACCAGATCCCATATGGCTGGCTTTTCTATTTCTTCAGATCATTTCACATGTTTTCACCTTCTCACAGAGAATGTCACTAGCTCTCCCGTGTGAAACGAAACCATTTCCCTGTCACCTCACCTCTCCCTGCCTTACTTTTTAAAAATGTGTGTGTGTGTGTGTGTGTGTGTGTGTGTGTGTGTGTGTTTCTTTTTTTTGGTACTGATCATTGAACTTGGGGGTATCCGACCTCTGAGCTATACCCCCAGCCTTATTTTATTTTTTATTTTAAAACAGGGTCTCACTAAATTGCAGAGGGCTTCACTAAGTTGCTGAGGCTGACTGCAAACCTGCAATCCTCCTGTCTCAACCTCCCAAGCACTGAGATTACAAGGGCGTGCCACCAGGCCTGGCTCCTGCTTTACTTTTCTGCGTAGCACTTATCACTACTGAATATATTAGGTTTAATTTATTTGAATACTGTCCTTCTTTTCCTGCTAAAATGTAAGCCCCACGAGAGCAGAGGCTTAGTTGTCTTCACTGCTACATTTTCCAGTAGCACACGCAGAGAAGGCTCCCAATGAATGTTTGTCAAACAAATAAATGCGCAATCTACAACCACCCTGTGCTCTGTTCCTCCTGCAATAAGGAGGCCAACCTCTTGGGCTCATTTGAGGTATCCATCTGCTCTGACTCCCTTCCTTTATACATTTCCACCCTAACCCACTGGTTCTCAGTGGTATCCCACTAAAGGAACCCTACACCCCAGTCTCTACCCTGTACTTGCCTTGAAGACCAGGGCAAGAAGCTAAAATACTCAGAGAGTTGGTTGAATTTTGCAAGTCACTAATTCCGAAAGCATACCTTTCTTTATTTACCTATAACTGAAGTTAACTGTCAAGGCTGTACTGCCTGAATATATATAAACTATATAACAAGGTGCGTAGAGAGTATAACTCAAAAATTAACTTCTTAAAAAGCCAAGTGCAGAATGGTATATATATAGTATGAACTACTTATAGGTTTATAAATATAAAAACATCTATGAGGATAGAGAAACTAAGAATATTTGTTATCTGTTGCAGAAGTATAAACTGGAAAAAATGGCATGTGGTAGGAGTATAGTATGTTCATTGCCAAATTTTGAAAAACATTTTATTTATTTATTTATTTATTTATTTTTATTTATTTATTTGGTACTGGGAATTGAACCCAGGGGCATTCTACCTCTGAGATATACCCCCAGCCCTATTTTTTATTCTTTATTTTGAAACAGAGCCTCACTAAGTTGTGGAGGGCCTCACTAAGTAGCTGAGGCTGGCCACAAACCTGGGATCCTCCTGTCTCAGCCTCCTAAGTACTGGGATTACAAGCATGAACCACCACAACCGGCTTGAAAAACATCTTAAATGTTGGGACCATATGACCACATTCCCTACACATAAACGATTGCTTTAAGAAGTTAAAAGGAAAAAAGACTATGTTTGCATCAATGGAAATCTTGTAAATTTAAAGTAGTTCAGATTCTTCTAGTTTTAAGGAAATGCAAGAGGTTTTTATCCTTCTATTTATTTTTGTCCTTCTTCAGGCGACAACATAGAGGGTAGGGTGATGGTGCTGTCGCCAGCAGTTGAGGAAGAGTCTTTCTACTCTACAAACTGTCCTCTCTCCTTGTTGACCCATTTCTATATGTGGCCTCACCTGTTGCTGTCTATCCTCCTGCTGTGGCCTCTGGTCACAAATGTCACATGTGGTGTACCTCATTCATTCTGAGCACATTACTTTGGCACACAACCCTGTTAGAACTTCTGCAGCCCCTTTGAAGGGTTCAGGAACTCTAGGCTGTAAACTAGAGATAATGGCTCCTGTGCCTTATATATTTTAAGGGTCAAGTTTTCAGAAGAAAAGAAAATGCAAAATTAGGAATAAAAGTGAACTTTCACTTAGAATGCCAAAAGAAAGCCCAGCAAATTGGGAACCTTTTAAAAAGCTAACATTACAAAATCTAGAAAAATACTTTTGTTAATTAACTATCTTAGCTCAGTTATATTTTTGTCCTCTATTTTTGAGATGTCCTTCAACTGTCTCTTCTCTCTGTTTAAAGTACAGAACAGAAAATTAATTCAGTCTTCCCATTAGCAGGATTGATATAACGTGGGGTCACACACAAACACACTGTGTATTGACAATGCTAATGAAGAATATGCCTTACCAAAGAAATCCATCTCATTAAAACAAGCAGACAGTTGAGTATGTTTTCCACAGAAAGGACTTCCACATTGATGTGATAGCAATCATGGTGCCTGGTGTCTGGGCACATTTTAGGTAGCAGGAAGGATACCACTGGAAGTTATTCCTGCACCAGGATGGCTACAGCCTATCTGCAACCCAATGGAATATATCCTGACACACCCACCTGGAATGTCCCCTTAGTGCAACTTTTACACAGACCCCAAACAGTCTGTGGTCTCTCCAGTGCTACCTATGTTAGGGAAAGCATGTTGGAAAGAGGGCAGAGAAGAAAGGGACAGTGGTCTTCAAGATTGCAGCTAAGATACCTGACTTGAGAAGAAGTTGTTGGACCCGTCCCCAGATCTGCACATGGGAGGCCCTGATCCCAAGCTTCCTTTGCTTCAAAGCAAATGCTCCCTGCTGAGAAGCAAAGTGAGGCTGTTCCCAAGTGTATGGGCCTGGACTGCACATGTCATTGCAGCTCTGCCATTCAGGAATGAGAGATGTTGGATGAGGTTTGCATCCCGGGCTACGCTCCCACAAGTGAGCCATGAAACTGCATCCTCGCCTCTCATGTTGGCGCTAACACACATCTTGGGCTACAATCATGTGTACAACTCCTGGAACTTGAGGCAGAGAGCTGAGTCTATTCTTAGAGATCTAGGTAGCATCAAAATTCTCATTGAATTCCCTCTGGTTTTCCTTCCAGCTGACTGTTTGAATTCTTACCTCATGTAAAGAAGGAAAATGCTGGGACAGAATACATTTTTTTGTTGTCGTTTCAAACTCTGTATTTTATGGTATAAACTCTATATCTAGGTAGCATCAAAATTCTCATTGAATTCCCTCTGGTTTTCCTTCCAGCTGACTGTTTGAATTCTTACCTCATGTAAAGAAGGAAAATGCTGGGACAGAATACATTTTTTTGTTGTTGTCGTTTCAAACTCTGTATTTTATGGTATAAACTCTGTATCTTTGGCTCTCCCTTTGGCTCTCCAGGCTTGACCTTTGTGCCTGATGAACAACCCCACCCCCCTTTTTGAATTTCAAATACAAATGGTTTTTCTCCCATGAACCCTGTTCTTATAGATCAGGAGTATTTTTACTTTCTGTGTTTTCAATTAAAAATTTGCAAGTCTGTTCAATAGCCTCAGAGTCAAGAAAATGACTCATTTGCTATGTGTTTGGGTCTTCTGGCTGCTGTTTAAAAAGAAAGTTCCCTCCAAAACCTGAGAGGGGAAGGAGGAAGGAGTACAGGTAATGGAGAAGCAATCTGATAGTGTTTCAATATATGTTTCTTCTCTAAGAAGTATTGGTTTTGGCTTCCAGGCACTAGAAACATTGGCTGAAATAATTGGTCAAATGGGAGGGCTTGGTATTAGTCAGGGTTCCATCGAACATAAATAGGAAAGAATTTAATACCAGAAATTAGGTGCTTCCAAGTTTATGGAAGGGTTAGAGAAGCAAGTTCTAGCCTAGATCTCCAGGAATGACTTTTAGAACCAACTTGACTAAAAGAACTGCTACGTAAGTTGTCATTAGAGAGTTGGAGAATTGGGCAGCCACTGTACCCCAGGTTGGCTCCAGGATTATGTAGCTCTGTGATATGAGGATGGAGAAGCTGCCACCGGAGGAATTGGCTCCACAGCCATTACATGCCAGTTAGAGCCACATCAGCAGAAGAGATGCCGACTGCGTCCCTGTAGAACTCAGTTCTACATTTAGATCTCACATAAATGTATCTAATCATTCTAGTGCCAGGAAACCTGGGATATACAGTTTTATACTTTCTATCCTAGGAAGGCACACCTAGAGAAGGAAGGAAGACAGGAAAGTGTCTCCATCTGCCAAATACCTACTCAATCTGTGGATATTAACCCACCTCTGCCCCTAAGTCCCTTCACAGACCAGCTTCTCTTCTAAAAATATCCCCTAAGCCATACTTAAAAAGATGGAAACATGTTCAGCATCACTAGCGACCAGGGAAACACAAGTCAAAACTACACTTAGATTCTATCTAATTCCAATTAGAATAGCAATTGTCAAGAATACAAACAATAACAAATGCTGTTGAAAATGTGGGCAACTATGAACTCTTATACACTGTTGGCAGACTTGTAAATTAGTACAACCACAATGGAGATCAGAATGAAGGGTCCTCAAAAAACTAGGAATGGAACCACATATGAACCAGCAATACTACTTCTCAGTACTTTTCCAAAATAATTAAAGTCAGAATACTATAGCGATACAGGTATATCCATGTTTATAGCAGCACAATTCACAATAGCGAAATTATGCGATCACCCAGGTGCCTGTCAACAGATGAATGGATAAAGAGAATGTGGTATTTACACACAATGTAATTCTACTGAGTCATCAAGAACAAAATTCTGTCGTTTGCAGGAAAATGGATGGAACTAGAGAATATTAGGCTAAGCGAGATCAGCCAGTCTCAGAAAGTGAAGGGTTGTATATTTTCTTCACATGTGGAAGCTAGAGAAAATAGGAAACATAAGGGGCTTTAAATAATGTAGAGAGAGACCTAAGAATACTGAAAGAGGATTTGGGGAGGGAATTTGGGAGGAGAAAAAGGAGGATTGAGGAAGGAAACAATTCAAATAATATTATGTCAATATATGAAGTTATTACTACCAATTTCACTAACAGGTATGGGGAGGGAGAAGGGGTAGCAGGGTGGGATGTGGAAATAAATACACCAAGAGCTGTGTACATGGATGTGTATATCACATTGAATGCCACTATGATGCATAATTGCAATGCACTAATAAAATTACTTTAAAAATGGACCAGCCCCCAAGGGTCAGTGTCTGTGGATTTACATTCAGAGCTGCCTAATGCAGCCATCAGATCCCATAGCTTCTGTCATCCACATCGATGCCTCAAGCCTTCTGCTTGGCATATTATAATTTATTCAGCTTGGCCCTTCTTCCAGGTAAGCACATGTCTTCTTTGGCCTGATGGAATTTCCACAGATGGCACACACAGCCCTAGGACTGTCCCTTCCCAGGAGATGTCCTGAGTGGAGGCATCTTCTTCCACTTCCATCCAATTACATCTTAGCTTCTGGGGTCCAAACTGTTTATAATCAAATCCAGATGGTAGAAACAATCTAGTTTTTACTTTCTCAATAAGCTTGAAAAAAAGCACATTTTAATATATCTTCATAAAATCTTGCTCCTCTAGAAGGATCCTAACATGAATGATCAAAAATCTGATTTTCTCGAAGATACAACAGGAGAAAGTCAGTCCTTATTGGTAATGCACACTGTGAGAATCTTACTTTTCTTAACAAACATGTATCATGGTGGTGAAATATTATGTGAGGTCATGATCCCATTAATTTTTGTAAATGAAATTTTGATTCATTTTATTATATTATGTTAAATGATGTCAGACCAATATTAAATAAGCCCTTGGAAACAATCATCCTTCAATCATGGAAAAATTGAAAGTTGAATTTTATTCATGACTGAGTATAAATAGAATGTTTAGACTTCATTGTTTTGTAAAAAAAAATGATACATAAATTAGTTCTTCCCTTAATTTTAGTTCCACTCAGGCATGCCATTTTAATTTGTCTCAATTCACTCATTCATAGAGTCAATACAGAAAGGTATGAAAGTCATTAATCTTAATTTCCTAATAATCTTAGCAAAGATGCCTTTGAATCTACATGTCGAGGTGGTATTTTCCTCTCTTCCAATGTGACACTGAACTACACTCATTTATGGTGATCAGACTTGTATTGGAAGGAACAGACAATGGTGATACAGATGTATCACCCTCTAACAAAACCTGGTCCTATTTTTGTCACCCTCCACCACCTGATCCAGTGCTCAATAAGAGGTCTGTGCTCAAACAAAAGATTTTTGACTTCCCGTGGGCCGCACAGGCAGCCCTTGTGGCTTTGCTGGAGACTGTGTGTGCTGTTGCCTTCTGCACTCCTGCTCTTGGTCAGATCACGCTGGCCCTGTCCTCCAGCCACCCCCTGATGCCTGGTGGGGTGCACCTGAGAAACTAGCAGCACTCCTGGGAAAAGGGCCACCCCTTCACCATGGGTCAGGACTTTTGAGCACTTTCACTTCCTCCTTTCTGATCAAGCAGAGTGGCCAGTGCCTCCCCACGTCCCTTTCCCTTGGCCATGAAAAAGAACATGGAGCCAAGGCACAGTAACAAGGGACTCCGCGAGGGTCTGTCTCCATACAAGAGTGAAAGGAATCAACCAGACTTTCGTCCACTTAGTCTCTGAACCCCACCTGCTCCCTTTCAACACACACACAACCTGTGGGATGGCCGAGAATACACAGAAGGACACGCACACAAGTAATGGGAGCAGATTGTTTTGAGACATCATGCACTACCAACCCTAGAGCAGAGTTTCTGGAATCTGGGGACAGAAAACGTGCTATTTAAAAACAACCTGTTTCCTGCTTCCAGTTGATGTTTACAGATTTACCATTACTCGTCTCCTTGTTGCTGTACTAGTTTTGTTTTAAACTGTTGTTTTCATTTTACATAAAAAATATTAAAAAAAAACCAAAAAGGAATCTCTCCACACTTCTTACATCTACCACTTGAGCCCAAGATAGCACAGTATTATACAGCTTATCTCTTCAGCCCAGCAAAATAATATATGTTCTTTAAGTGTGTTATATAAAATCTTCCAGATACACAGAGTGGTATAATAAATTATGTCATCTATCTAACATAAGATGTAAAATATTACCAAGGCATTTGAAGACTTCTGTATCCTTCCTGATTAGATTTCAAATCCCCTAGAGTTAACCACTATTCTGATTTTAGTGACACACATTTCTTAATTTTTCCTATTCTTCTTGATCCACTTACTTCCCCATACATCAGTTAAATTTAGGGATCCCTACCCCGTCCTTTTCCTGTGTCATCTGGTTTCAGGGTACGCCTGTGTAATGTCAGGGAATGGAAGAAGATATCTGGTCTTGATTTAGCTGAATGCCTGGCTTCCAAGGTTCTCACCTGCTTCTTGCACCTGACTACCCTCCATGATGGAGACTTGAGACATCTCCAGCCCCAACCGGCCACCACCAGCTCTTTGTGCGCCCTCTGCTGGTCACAAGCCTTTGCAGGCCCAGGGCTTCCTCCTCACCTCACTGAAAATGTGAACCTCTCTTCCAATGTGCAAGGCTCTGGTTGGCAGCTATTTTGATTCAACCCAAAGTTTCAGAAATTGTGCTTTTGCAATTTCATCTGAAAATATAGCTGCTTTGATTAAAAAAACACATGCCAAAAACACTGATTTTTTTTTTTAAGCTAGTCCCCCATTTTGGGACACATAGAGTGTATGTTTCAGTCACTCTTTGTAATACACCTTTGCTTATAGTTTAAATTCCTAGGTATAAAATTTCAGGATTAAAGAAGAGGCACACTTCAACGGTTCCTGGTACATATTACCAAATTGGCCCCTGGGTAAAATTGTGCCTCCTTACACCATCAGAGTTTGAGAGCATACACAGATGATCTGTCTGAGGTTACGTACGTTGCTATACATCTATTGATTCCAACATATTGATCACATATTAAAATTCTCTAACATTAAGTTACTGCATCAATTAGTGGTATGTCGATTAGTGGTATTGTCTTTCTGCTGATGTTTATATCACTAACAGTGTATGTTATTTGCACAGAACATAAAATGACTGTTATACCTTCAGGTGGTCATTCCATGTCATCAATATTAAATGACCCTGTGCATTCTATTTGATGTGTTTTGGGTTGAGTTCCTTATATAGAGGGAATCAGTCAATATTGTTGAAGAAATGAATGATAGGGGCTGGCACAGTCCCTGGCCTGAGCTGCATTCCAAATAAAACCTGCCTGCCTTCCAGGAGTCCTCCCATTATGAGACCAGGCTGTCTCCTTTCATAGCTGGCTCTTTGAAAGTGCCCTCATTTCAAATGTGATTTTCTACTCCTCATCTGAGTGGTTCCTCCTCCTTCATATTCTTTTTAGCCTATTTATTAAGCTCTTTTATCTGATCAAAGGGTGAGACAAGGATAACATTTTCACAGTTGTTTCCAGCCTGAAATCTGAGGCCTTGGTGTCTGCTCAGAAGCCAGGAAAAAAGACCTCATGGTGCTGGGTCTTATAATTATGCCATGCATAAATAAGAATGGCCTGGGGAGCTTGCTAACGTTCAGATCCCTGACTCCCCATTAGAGAATCTGAATCAGTAGGTTGAGAGCTAGACCCCAGAATCTGTATTTTGAAACACTTCCAGGTGATTTTGGTTACAAGCAATCTTGAGATGACACTTGGAGAATACCATCCTTGGGGTCATCCTAACTTCTCCTACTATTTGGAGGACTGCAGGGTTGCCAAGGAGCCACAGTGCAGTGCTGGGCAGTCTTTCCTTTCATTACTATGCCAAAAGGCTTATATCTATTAGTTTATAACAACAACTTTAATCTGCAAAATGAAAATTAATTTGTGAAATGCAAATTAGGAGTCTTAGCATGTACCCTGTGTTAGACACCAAGAGCTGTAGGGACTTGCCCTGCCCCATTAGCAAGCCCTGGCCAACAGCGTTTCCCTTTAGTATATCCACGTGGGGTATTGTTTTTAAATAAGAGCCCAGGGAATTGGACTGTGAGGCAGGAATTTCTAAAGTACAAGATACTTATGGATAATCAACCTATCAGTCTGGGGTCTTCGAATCATTATGAAGCCAAGTAGTATCTCAGAGAGACATGGTGAGTTCAACATTCACACCTGGTTGGAAAAGGGGAGAGACAGGATATGAACAATGGAATGAACCCAGGAACATCTCCCTCATTTAGCATGTCTGGCACTCAGGTGAGGGGGGGAATGACCTGCACATCTGGAGAGAGAAAGAGACAGAGATCCAGAATTATAGAGCCACTGAGGCAGAATAGCAGAGGCTATGAAATTCAGAAATTAGTTTTTATTTTGCAGATTAAAGTTGCTATTGTAAACTGGTAGATATAAGTCTTCTGGTATATCAATGAAGGGAAATTCTCTGACTCTTCCCAAGCACCTCTGTACCACATGGTGAACCTTTGATTAGTACAACCAAATATACATCTTGCCTTTGCAGAAACCACACAGCATAGCTACTCATAGGCATGAGTTTAGAAAGACTGCACATGTTTAATTTTTTTTTGAAATTGATTTTTCTTATTGAAAAGTTGGGGTATCACATAAAATCCAGATTTCTGGCTTAGGAGTCTTAGCATGTACCCTCTGTTAGACACCAACAGCTGTAGGGACTTGCCCTTCCCCATTAGCAAGCCCTGGCCAAGAGCGTTTCCCTTTGGTATGTCTGCATGGGGTATTGTTTTTAAAGACCAAATAGGAGCCCAGGGAATTGGACTTGGAGCAGGATTTTCTAAAGTACAAGATACTTGTACTTTCCTGAAATATGGGAAGATCTGGCTAAACAGGGCCTTGCTTCCACCTGGATACCTCAGTGGAAGCTGAGGATCTGCTGCCCTGAGAGAGAGAGATTTTTTAATTTGCCACTGTCTCCCTAGTGCTTTCTGGATTCTGCTGCTCCACCCATGGGTTCTACAAGGCTTTTTGGTCTTACATGTATTTTTCAAAAACTACCTTTTTAGTTCTTCACAATGTATTTGAGAAAAGGTGATTTCACACACTCTCCCTATAGCAAAGGCCAGGGGAAACCAAGAGAGTTCACAGGTCAATCCTTGACTGCCTAGCAGGGAAACCTATCAATCCTCTCACTCATTGCCCCAGTGGGTGGCAGTTACATCTTACCCAGTGACGACTGACACTTAAAGTAAGCTCCAGCTATGATGTCCAATTCATCTTGATTTGCCCAAGATGTTCCCTGATATTGGTACTGAAAGCCCCACTTCCTGTAAACCTCCTGAGCAACTTGGGACAACTGGTCAACTTATTTCCAGCAGGGGTTCTGGCACTGGATGCTGTGGGTATCGGGCTCTGGGGCACAATCTTGGGTTTCTGCTGGTCTAGCTTCTGTGAGCTCAGTGAGTGTGGGGGAGAAGGTATAGGCATTCTATCATAAGAACTCATGTATACTGGCAGTGGGGAGAATTTAGGATGCACTGCGTCTTTTTGTAGGGCTAGAGAAATTAGGCAAATTTGACCACTTCCTACCCCCATTCTGTGCATGTAATGCAGCTACATGAGCTGCATTGAACATTGATATGGCCACCATCTAACCTGGCCTGGGATTGTCTGCTCCTCCTCCTGCCTGTCACTTGTGAGCGTTATCATCTGTCTGCCTATCTCCAGGTGGCTTCTCCTGTAATCATAAGGGTAGTAAAGAGATCTTTAAGGTAGTTTAAGTTGCTTAGGATCAAGACTCCCTTCATAAAACCTGTATCCAGTTTTGACTCTCAGGCATTTGTCTTTCAAATGTTTTTTTAGGAGCTCTCATTATATAAGTAGGACTTGCCCTGTACCCATTTATGTAACATGGATGCATAGCTACAACTGTACCCATCTATGGGTACAGTTTTGTTATTTTGTTAATATTTTTTTTTACATTTCCCTCCAATCAATCACAAGACAGTCATAAAGATTAAATAAAACTGGGCATGGTGGTGCATGCCTGTAATCCCACTCCTTGGGAGGCTGAGACAGTAGGATTGTCGGTGCCAGGACAGCCTCAGCATCTTAGCCAGACTCTTAGCAACCTAGTGAGACTCTGTTTCCAAAGAAAAATAAAAAAAGACTGGGAGTGTTGCTCAGAGGTAGAATGCCCCTGGGTTCAGTCCCCAGTACCATTAAGAAAAAACAAAAAAGATTAAATGAGTTAATATGTGCAAAAGGGATTAGAACATTAAGTGTCATACCAGAAGTAAAATAGTTATGATCACTCCTCCCTGTTTTCTCTACCTTGGAGTTAACATTGCCTTACTTTTTGCTCTATTTTCTTTGAATCTCTTAGTCTTTTCACATCCCTTCAACAGTGCTGTAAAACACTCCTCCACACAATTTTCCTCATGTTCAAATCTACCATAGCCAAGATAGGCTGAGAATTTATGAGTGGTAATGATTATGATTGACTGGAAGGATTATCCACTTAAAGATCCACCCAATCTAATTAAAATATATTTCCCTTTTGATGTTGCTACAATTTGAATGTGTTTTTTCCCCTAAAAGTTTGTCTTCAGCATAGTGAGTTGACATAGTGACACCTGGAAGAACACCCTCTTAGTGTGTGTGATTTCCTAGGTTTCATCCCCCGCACTGCCAAAAGGTGGAACTTAGTGGGGGGTGATTGGCTCATTGTCAGCATCACGCTCAGAAGGATTCAGTAGTTCTTGTGGGACCCATTATTTCCTGCTAGAGAGAATAATTACAAGAGAGAAACACTGCCCCATCTTCACTCTCTCTGGTTTCCAGTCTCCCCATGCAATCTCCCTACTCCACGCACTTCCTCTGTGGATGTCCTTAACTGTGACGGAATATGGCTGAAAAGGCCCTCACCAGAGCTGAGTGGATGCTGACACCCATGCTCTTGAACCTCCACAACCATGGGTTCATTAAACCTCTTTTCTTTATGTGTTACCTAATACCAGCTATTTTGTTACAGCAACAACAATAAACAAATACAGATGTGCTGTGCAGCTGTCCTCCACAAGCTCCTTGTTCATCACCCAAAGATTTTCCTCTCTCCCTCCTGTTTAAGATTTTTCCTTCTATGAATTCTATACTTTACTCTTTCCTGTTGTTACTTTTTGCTTTGGTCTAAAAAAATCATACTGTGGTTTCTTGGGACAATTTGAGTAATAATAAGTTTAGGTATATTTTGAGGTTTTTTTCTGGCCAAAAAAAAGGGGAGGGCTTTATTCTATTATTCTACTTGATTGAAAGTTTAGCTGGATGTAGAACTTCAGGTTGAAACTAATTATTTTCCCTTAGGTTTTTTAAGGCATTTTTGTATTTCTATCCTCTGGTGTTGCTGTTGAGAAAGTCTGCTGCCATTTTTGTTCCAATCTCTTGTCTGAGACCTAGTTTTCCCCTCTCTAACCATTTAGAATCTTCTGTCTCTATAGTGTTCTGAAACTTCATGACAGTGTTTGTGTGGATTTCTTCCTCCTCCTGCTTTCATTCATTGTGCTGGGCACTCATTGGACCTTAGTTCTGGAAAATGTCTCTGCATGTTTTCTTTCCTTGGTCCCTTCTTTTCTCACTAACCTATTTATTGTCCCTTTTCAAAACTTCCATTAATTGATTGTTGGTCCCTCCAAATGAATTCTCTGAATTCCCTCATTTCCTTAGGTTTTGCATCTTTGTCTTTTCTTCTGCTTTGCAGAAATATCCTCACATTTTCCTTAGAAACACTTTGCTGAAAATTTCATAGCTGTCACATTTTTTAAAATTTCCAAGATGACAGCACCAGCAGCATATTTCACTTTATGAGCAGAACTCTCCCCTTGTGATGGGCACTGAAGCTGTCTACAGAATTTTGGTATTCAATGATGCAATAAGCAAACCTGTGCATGTATCTGTAACCACATCTCTAACTAGTTCAATACAATTTTCCAAAACTGGATTTACTGGGTCAAAGAATATGAATATTTTAAAGTTATTATTGCATAGCATATTACCAAATTGCTTTCCAGCAGTTTGTATGTATCTGTACCATCATAAGAAATATTATTTATCTTAATATTTGCTAATGTGATAGATAAAATTTCACCATTTTGCACCTATTTATTATATTTTATATCTTTAATAGATGTGTTTGAGGTATTAAATTTTAAATATGTTAATATTTGCTTGGAAATATTTGATGAAAATGTTTACACAATTTATGCATTTCATTTAAAAAAATCTTTTTGGTACTGAGGATTGAATCCAGGGACATTCTACCTCTGAGCTACACCTCCAGCCCTATTTTTATTGTTTATTTTGAAACAGAGTTTCACTAAGTTGCGGAGGGCCTCACTAAGTATCTGAGGCTGGCTGCGAACTCAGATCCTCCAGTCTCAGTCTCTCAAGTACTGGGATTACAAGCATGCACCACCATGCCTGGCTTACTCCTAGCTCTTTCTTAAAAATTATTTTTAATTTTGAAACAGGGTCTCACTAAGTTTCTGAGGCTGGCCTCAAACCTACAATCCTCCTATTTCAGCCTCCTAAGTACCGAGATTACAGATATATGTCACTGTGTCCAGCTAATATTACTTTATAATATGGAAATATTTCATTTTGTACCATCAAGTTTATCAATAATTTCCATGCTATATAAAAATAATCAACAATAACAAGGAACAAAGACAATAAGGAAAAAGTAATCGCCATAAAGACATAATAAAGATTAAAAAGTGATATTCTTACTCTTTAGAGAGCATGTTCAAATTAATAAGGAAATTCTGTAAAATCATAGGAAAACCTAACATAAGAAACCCTGACTAATAGTAAATGCAAGCAGTTAATATAGTTAATAAGCATTTGGAAGACATGTTCAACCTCATTACTCATCTAAGAAAAGTAATTTAAAATGCACCACCAGTTTTTGCCCATGAAATTGGAATGATCAAAAAGTAATAATGTTGGCTAAAAATGAAGTGAGATTGATATTTTCATGCTAATATAAATATAAAAGAGTTTCACCTTCCTGAAATTAATTTTATAGATGCATCCCAAATATTAAAAATTCCCACAACTATTTACAGTAAGAGTGGTCAAGTGAGCGAACAGCTACTACAAAGATATTCATAACAAAATTCTTCATGACCAAAAAGTTTTAAAATGGAAACACCATGAATTTTCGAGCACCAGAAAAATGGTTTAAAGACCAATGACACATTCATATAATAAAATATTGTTCTACCTGCAAAATAATGTCCACAAATAACTTTAAATGTCATGGAAATAACTTACAATGCAAAGTAAAAAGGGACATTACAATAAGGCTTCAATCATCTAATACAAAAATAGGATTGGTGGGGTGTGTGTATATGTCGGCATGTGTGAGTGTGTGTGTAAGGGGATTATGGACAATTTTTCTTTCTCTCTCTCTTCCTCTTTCTCTTCCTTCCTTCTTGTGCTTCTACTTTCAAATTTTCCAGAATATGCATGTAAAATGTCTTTTTAAATGAACTGAATGTATGCTTTCCTATTTTCCTTGATGTCTATACAATTTATCTTTCTCAGAAAGCTGTTCAGAATTTTGCTTGTTTTTTTGTTTTGAAATATTGAAAAGTAGGCTTCCCTCAAGCTCTTAATCATTATAACTTCTTCTCCTTTGGGCCACTCAGAATGCATCTTGTATCGCATCTACACAATAGTTGTAAGCTATTCCTCCTTTCTGGAGTCTCATCTTCTTAAGACTATGCATTGTTTCCCAGTGTGGCAGGACTGCCTATGATAGTACCTAACACAAACTTATTGCACAGCAAAAATTTTTGAATTAATTAAATGTAACCTAAGTCTTCTGTATCTTAGATGTGATTTTCAATCTTTTTCTTTATGAAACATCTTTATTTACATTTGACAATATTCTAACATTGTGGCTTTGAAGAGACTCCATGTGGGTCTCTAGTTAATATATCATCAATACCATCTGGGATTGCATTCATTTCTTTGGGAGTTGCATGACCCTGCGGGATAATATTGATCTCTCTGAATTCTAAAGGCTCTAAGTCTTTTTATAGATGTGTCTGCCCACACCTGATCCTCCATACTTGCATTTTGAGACACGAGTTTCATGTGCAAGAACTTGCATGAACCTTCACTAAATTATATTTGTTAGATACAAATGCAAATGATTTGGAACACTGGGTCTGTCTTTTATGTATATAGTCTCTTTTCAGCTTTATGTCATACACAAATTTAATTAGCAAGCCCTCTATGACTTTGTCTGTACGATGAGCAGATTTCTATAAGAAGCATCTCTCTAAGCTGAAGTTGAGCCATTTGGGGAAACATTTCCCAATAACCTACAAATCCTTTTATTTTCTTGCCCCATACTTTTCCATTTGATCCACCAGATTATGACAGGAAAGCATGTCATATGTCTTTCTGGCACCTAAATGTACTCCTGCTGCTACATAGCTATGGAGGATACAATCCAATTTTTCCCAACAGTCTTCTCCCTTCACATTTACCACAATGTTATCAAATATATACTATAGCTACTAGATGCAATGCCCGGGATATTGTCTTATCCAGCACATCCTGATACTTGGTATTTGGACTGAACTGTTTCCCACTCTACCCCCAAATGCATATGTTGAAGCCCTAACCTCTAATGTGACTGTATTAGGAAATATGGCCCTTTACAGAAGTCATTAGGATTAAATGAGGTAATATGGTGAGGCCCTAATTCAATAAGACTGGTATCCTTTATGAAGAGGAAGAGAAAGCAGAGAAGAGGCCATATGAGGACACAGTAAAAAGGAAGCCATTCTCAAGCCCGAGAGAAAGAGCTCAAGAGAAACCATACCTGTCAACACTTGATCTTGGACTTCTGGCCTCTACAATTGTGAGAAACCCCCCTTACTTAAGTTACCCAGTCTGTGGTATTTTCTTGTGGCAGTCCTAGTAGACTAATAGACCTGACTAGTATTTTCCTTTTTATTTTAGGGTTCTTAGCAACCAACTGTGTTCATAAACAAATATTATGTATGCAAACATTATAAGAATTACTCATGGTAAAAGACGTGTTCATAAATATTAAGTATATATGTACAGATAGGGAAAAAAGAACCCACAAAAATAGTCCTTATTCCCAAATCTCTATGTGGCATTTTTACCCCTCTCCTGTAGCCTTAGCAGGTTGTAGATACCATAAACAAACAAACAACAATAACATGAAAAAAACACCTAGGGCTGCTTCCCTTACTTATCTATCCTGTCCTGCGGTAATCCTAGGGTCCTCTCTTTGCCAGCTGCCTCCCTTTAATTCTCGTTTGGATTTTCCTTTCTTTCCCTTTTTTCTCCACTCCTAGGCTGAGTAGTTATTGTAGGCTGAATAATACCCCCCAGAGATGTCCGTGCTCTAATCCCCAGAACCTATGAAATGTTCCCCACCTAACAAAAGGGGCTTTCAGATGTGATTATATCCAGCATCTCAAAATGGAGAGATTATCCTGGATTATCTGAGTGAGCCAGATGTAATCGCCAGCACACTCATAAAAGGACAGCGGGAGGGCCCAGTGTGGAAGGCAATGAGCCCACTGAAGCACAGACACAGGAAGAGAGGATGCTACGCTGTGGGCTTTGAAGATGGAAGAAGAGACCAAGGACTGAGGAATGTGTGTGTGGCCTCTAGAAAAAGTAAGGAAACAGATTTTTCACCTAGAGTCTCCAGAAGGAGCCCAATCCAAGCCATTTTAAACTTCTAACCTCCAGGCTTATAAGGTAATAAATCTGTGTTATTTTAAGCCACTAAGTGGCTAATAGTTTGTTATAGCAGCAATAAGAAATTAATACACTGGCTCTCTGTGAAGCAGGATAGAGTATATTAATCTGTTCTGCACCTAGAGTTCATGAAACATACATACATACAAATACTTTCTATTTTTTTTATAACAATGTTAATGCTAGTCATTAGAAAGAAACCAACCACATATAAAATGTGGATGCCCTTCCAAGTATGAGCAGGGAAAAATGGACCCGCTTGGTGTTTCTGTAGGTACAGCTTATCATATGTCTTAGGCCACTTTGTGCTGCCCAAGACAGAATACCTGGGACTGAGTAATTTATGATCAACAAAAATTTATCTGCCTCATGGTTCCGGAGGCTTCAAAGTTCAAAATTGAGAGGTCACATCTGGTGTGGGCCTTCTTGCTGCCTCAAAACATGGCAAAAGGCATAATCTAGGTAGGGGAGGAGGAGGAGGAGGAGGAAGAAGAAGAGAAAAAGAGCTTGAAAGAGGGTACTATACCCTCTTTTGTAACAAACCCACTCTCGCAGTGAGCCTACTTTAGAAATAATGATGTTAATCTGTGTGTGGGCAGACCACTTTGACCTAAAGCCCCACCTGTCAACACTGTTGCATTGAGGATTAAGTTTCTTATCCATGAACTTTCCTTTATTCCCCCATTACATTGCCCTTTGCTCTCTCCTCTCTCACCAATTCTAAGCCCATTCTTGCCTCAGGATTTTACAGAGACTATCCCTTCTTCCTGCAAAACTCTTTCCCAAGACAGCCTCATGGCCTACTCCTTATTAAAGATTAAAGGTTACCATGTAAGTGAGGCCTATGCTGACTACCTCATTTAAAATTGCAATTCCTCCCCAGTACTCACAATCTTTCTCTGTTTTTGGTATTATTACTTTCCATTGTAACATAAACTTCTCATAATTATTTTCTGTCTTTCCACTAAGATGTAAGTGCACCAGAGCAACAAGATTCATCTTCCTTCAACAAGATTCATCTGACTTACTGATGTATCCCAGCACACAGACTGCCTAGTAGGCACACATAAATATTTATTGTATGAATAATTGAATCCTCAAATTATTGGCCAGTTGGAAAGAATCCATGTGTTAGAGCAATTATTCTTATTCAAGTGACTCAGGTCGAAGGGCAGAGGCTACAGTCCTCTACTTGCCATCTCCGCCTTAAAAACCATATCCTGAACCCAATGTGGCTGTCCATGCCATACTATAGATTTGAGAAGCCAGCAAGCCTGCAATGGATTGCACAAACTGCATCTTTAGGTTTTTGACCTTCGTAGCCCTGAAAATTGAACTTATCAACACCCCTGGTCCCAAACCTGCCATTGTTCAGGAAAGCCTTGGTGTTGTGTCATCTTCTGGTCAAGATACCACTTCCTTCTCTATCCCTCCTAATAGCTGTACCTGGCCAAATCTGGTTCAGATCGATCAGCATGGTCTCCCTTCCGTAAATAAGGATCTGATTACTATATAGTCTTGGTAGAGTCTTCTGTTCACTAGACCTATGTTAGCCAGCCCAGTCTTTTATGTTGTAGCTCACTACATTCTACTCTGATTTCATCTGGTTGTTCTAATGGCTCATTGACCTTCTATAGATTGATCCACTGCTCTCCTGAAATCAAAGGCAAGCCAGCTGTTAAATGTATTTGTAATTCTTGCTCCATCTATTGGTGAGTGCTATAGACTTATTCCCATAACTAAGAACAGAGGTGCCAGATACTCCCACAACCCATTTGGATAGCACCCATCCTTCTGGAATATGTCTCTAGTAAGGAAGGTATGGCTTTGTTGCTTCTATTTGGGACTTTTAAGAATCTTTTTATCCCTACTTCATTAAACTATGCAGCTGCTTTACTCCTCCTGGCCCTGCTCAAGCTATGGCCCACTCTGTCCTGCCTTGCTTTCAGGCTCAGTTCCAGAATGACCTTGTGTAATGGTTTGGATTTAGGATGTCCCCCTAGCCTTCATGGAAACAAGGTAGCAATGTTGGAAGCAGGGCTTGGTTGCTAAGGGAAGGGTCCCTGGGGGGTGTGGCCTTGGGGATTATATGTGGTTCTCTCTTTCCCATGTTGGCTCTCTGCTTCTGAGCCACCCCAATGTGAGATGTGAGAGCACAGCCCGTTATTCTCCCTCTCTCTGCTTCCCACTGCCATGCCGTCTGAGCTCTGCAGACCTGGCCTGACATGGACTGAATCTCCAAAAAAGTGCAAGAAAATAAATCTTTTTTCCTTTAAGTTGTGTTGTCAGGGTTTGTTTTTGTTTTTTGTTTGTTTGTGGTACTGGAGATTGAGCCCGGGGGCATTCTACCTCCGAGCTCCACCCCCAGTCCTATTTTTTATTCTTTATTTTGAAACACGGTCTCACTAAGTTGTGGAGGGCCTCACTAAATAGTTGAGGCTGGCCACAAATCCAGATCCTCTGGTCTCAGCCTCCCAAGTACTGGGATTACAAGCATGCACCACAGTGCCCAGCTGTTTGTTTGTTTGCTTGTTTGTTTGTTGTAATCACATCGGTGAGAATGCTGATGGAGACACCTTGCTTTGGTGTAGAGCAGTGGGTTGAGCATAGATTTGGGAGTTACATCAGTCTGGGTTCTACTTCCATCTCTGCTGTGTTTTGGCTACACGATTTGTGAAACATCACTTTCCTTCTCAGAGCTTCAGTTACCTCATTTTTGGAGCAATAATAATACCAAGTACTTTAAAACATTGTTAGGAAACTAGACAACATATGAAATATCTAGATTATATCCCTGCTTGTGGTGAAAACTTAATGCTGTGCTAAATGATTTAAGTATAAATGTAAAAAACAATATTTTAAAAGCCAGCTGAAATTTGAGCTGGTTGGCAGTTGTTCTCAAATAGGAGTAAGATTTCTGAGAGGACATAATACTACTTATGTCCTGTGACTACCAAGAGT
>PVLC010019868.1:0-29952 GCA_004027655.1 Graphiurus murinus | reverse complement strand
GATAGCAGTGGTCCTTTTACTAAACTTACACACACATCTACTCCATTTTTCTCCCTTGTCTTTTTCTTTATGCTTTAAGTAGATTAAATAAACAATGTGACTTAAGAATCTAATTTGGTCTGTGGAACTTTCTGATCAGTGGCCTCTGAAATAGCCCTCATGGTGGCATACTTGGAGATTATCATGGCATCTATGGAAATTTCTCACCAGAACAGCTGATGGTAAGGATAAGATGTATTTAAAAGGCATCCAAAGTAATTTATTAGAAAATCAAGGCCATGTTTTTAAAATGGTCTTTTAAAATCAAAGCAATATGCCAGAGCACCCAATCTAAGAGAACTATTAGAAACTTATCCATAAGATAAAGTAGCAAAGAAACAAGAAATTCAAAAATAAATATAAAAGAAAATTCAGCAGTAGCCTGATCATTCACATCAAAAGGGCTAGAATCAATAGAAAGAAATTTAAGCCAAGGATTTTATTGAACATATAAATATTAGTTTGTGAACATCTCCATGTCCTCTTCTGTAGAATACCTGTTAAAAATTACAGAGCACCATTGGATAATTAACCACTGTAACAGAAATAAAAAGCACATTGAAAAGATTTTAGGGAGATTATTAGTATCATAATGCCTGGAAGTTATCCAGAACTGATAAAAGAAAAACCATTTCTTAGAAGCACAAAGCCCAGAAACTCATAAATTTGATAATAAAAAAATATTCCTAGAATCATCAAACACCTACAGAAAAATAACAAAAGAACTAAAACAGATTTAAACGTACAATTAGAAAAAAGAAAGATAATTTGTGAAGGAACAATTAGACTGACAGTTTATCTTTCAAAAGCAATAGTGATAGCTAAAAAAATGGGGAAAATATATTCAATGAGCTAGCAAAATATTTGGTCCAACAGATATTATAGGCCCAACAAAAGTACATTTCAGGAATGAGAGAGAGAAAAGCTTCCTAAACTATCTGTTTTAATCTGCATTTCCCTATTTTGTTTGTGAAAGTTTACAAGCTCAGAGTAGTTAAGTAATGTGCCTTAATGAAACAGAACTTTGAAGAAAGAAAAGTTTCAAATCAGTCTGTCTTGAACCACTATGATATTATTACTGATATCTTTCTGTATAAAACTCATACAAACTATTCACACATGCTGAGCTTTCAGAAATTATTTCCAAAAACAGTTTTTATCTTATAATACATGGTTATCAAAAGGAGCCTTGAATCTAAGAGAGAAAACTCAATCCTGGGGCATAAATGAAAGCAATTCCCATTATTTAGATATTTATTTCATTTAAAGTATATACTAAATATAAATGGAACATGTAAGACTGAAATATTATAAATGAAGATGCAACTGTCATCAACTGCTTGATCTTTATTCCAGATGCTCTGACATGTTCCCATGTATAAACTCACTCTCTCTTATTAATTGGTCTTAGCTTCTAATGAATATGGAATCAATTCCTCAGAAGCTACACATACTATATTATTGTCAGTTTTGCTACTTTTCCATAATACCGCTCTCTCTCTTTATCAGAACCATTGCCAGTTATGATTAAGCTTTTACTGACTAATAAAACACAATTCTCTCTGTCTTACATAGAACATTGAATCTCATTTTGGTGAAACATCATAATCTTGTTTCCTCAGGAAATGTTTGCTGTCCTACTATATATTTTAATTCTACCTACATATTGGAGAAATATTTCATTTTTATCTTCTGAATCTTATCATTTAGCAACTGAGAAGAAGCTACATGAAAACATTCATTTATTTTCTATAGTTTTTATATTCAGCATAAATAATTAAATATAAATTAATGACACAGTAACCTATCTTATTTATCCAACTATGATGTTGAGAGATTCTAGGCAAAAGAATCTTTATTTGCAAAGGTCAACTAATGAAAGGAATGCAAGAAATAAGAAAAGAGGAAAGGATAGCTAAATAAGATTGGTGTGCTATATAGATTCATGTGATAGCAGATACCTCAGCAAAATTGTCCTTAGATCCAAACAAGATATAAAATCCTTATATATAGTTCTCATGGTTCATATTTCTATTGTATCCCATTATAGCTCCTATTTCTATTACATCTGATTACATAAGAGAATTTCTATATAGTTTTATTTCTTTAAATTTTATTTTTAAACTACCAGAATTATGATTATTACAAAATTATTGATTCATTATTTTATAGTCAACTTAAAATAAAAGTATCAAATTTTGATTGTGCTTAATATTATATCACTATAGAGTCTGGGGGATTTTCCTTAACAATGTCAAATAATCGATAAAATATCACTCATGACAAAGAATACAAAAACTCAAATTATTAGAGAATTTTTATCATCATTTTCTTAGTATCTTCTTTTTATATTCAAATAGCAAGAAAATAAAACATACCTCAATTTTTTTCTAACCAAGAAACCACGTATCCATCTTTGAACAATCAAAACTGGTGAATTATGAGCCAGAATTTCATTAATTCTTGAAATAACATATTTAATATTATTAAGTTCATCCTCATAGTTGGATCCCTGGACAAAGAAAATGTATTTAATAATTTCTATATTTTGTGAAAATATTTCTAAAAGATATTTTGAACTTGGTAATATAATGGTACACATAAATAAAACATTCATAGATCTCATAGACATAATACTTAAATAATAAACATACTTCCATGCCAATTTTATTAGAATTAGGTATCAAGAATTATTAGCATCAAGTAGTTTTAATTCCCTGCACAAAACGCAAATTCTTGATAACTTTCCCCATTCTTCTCTCAATCTGATACCATATATATAAAATTTTGACCACAATCATCCTGATTTTTTAAAAGTAGTGGCATGAACTGGTATGCAAAGAGATTCTAAAATTAGTTCGTGCGTCACCATAAAGAAAATTGAATTCATAAAATAGTTCAAAATTTTGTTATAGTTTAACTAAGATATTGAATACTTTTATTGGAATACAGCAGAGTCCTTGGAATAGATATCCTATAGTACTTTTAAGGAAGATCCTTCTGGTAAATCTTAAGATTTGGGATCATTGACTCACTATCTCATTCATCACCTGACTGGTTAGAAAGAATGTATGTTACTTTGACTTATGTTTTCAATGTAAGCTATTACATTTTAAAAATGACACATTTACATTATTTTAAGGCACATACCCTGCAGATTACCAACCCTATAACATTCAAAACATAAACCTTTTCCTTCTGTATACCAAATAAACTATGTATTGACAGAAACAAACAAAAAAACTCAAACAGTGAAGATTTGTGCTACTTAGATTTATACTTTTCAGTATTTGTTACTGATCATCAAGTTCATTACTTATCTCTGGCTTGCCTCGATTTCCACTAGTCCAATAGTGGAACAACAACAACAACAACAAAAAACATTCCTAACTGGTATCTGTATGAATTTCTATTCCTTTGTTTCATCCAAAGCATAATACACACTATTGCTGGAGTAAATATTTCAAAATGAAAATATAATCATAGGCTTTGTTGCTTAATATATGTTTTGACACCATTGAAAGAACAGTAACACATTTCTTAAAATAGTGCACAATGTCTTTCATGATCTAATCATTTTCTAACTACTCAGTCTCATGTCCCTTCTCTCTATATGTAATACCTTCCACTCTGGCAATATTTAACCACTTAAATTCCTGAAAATCACCCTCAATATTTTCTTTACACATGCCATTCCATTTTCTTGAAATTCCCTCTCAATTATTTATCTTAACATCTTAGTCTTTTGGAGACTCAATTTCTTTCTCAAAGATGCTATTATTGACATTAATCTGAAAAATCCATAGCCTTCTACAATATTACCCCGTGCAATAACCCATTTGTCACACTTGGCAATGTTAAATTTTACCTTACCCTTGTAATCCTGAGAAACAGTGAAAGTTAAGAAACTTCTCATTCCTCTGTTTTGGTTTAATACAAAGTACCCTTCTTCTTATGATTCATTTACAAAACTCTCATGGATGCCCCATTTGTTTACCTATGGTAGGCCTAACACACATCTTCCAAATTCTCATTCTGTACCTAATACTAGCTCAACTACTTTGTCCTCACTGATCTATTGGAATAAAATGATTGTGTACCAAACTTTTAAGAGTCTCTCCTTCCCAGAGGCATGCGAACTTTGGCCCACTCTCAGCCTGAGCCAACATACAGCCTCTGCTTACAGCCCCTTTTGTGTATAGGGTAGTCTCAGAGTCAAACATTCTCTGATCTACTGTCAGATCATGCCATTTCTCTTAAATGTTTACTCCTCCCTATAAAAGATAAACCCTTTTGGTAACCCTCAAGAACTTTGCAGATCTTATGGTCAAGAATTCTATTACAACAGCCCCCCTCTGCCTTATGGTAATAGCCTCTTTCCTTCACTTGCAATAAGACTTTCAGATAAAGTTATTGCCTTATTACATCCCGATTCTTTAATTTGACAAGCTTATACTATAATGCAAATATTAGTCTACCTCCACCACATAAGTACTGAGTTTAATAGCTCTTTATGCTACATATCTAAGATTAAGTAAGTTTTCTGGTTTATAATTGACATTTGATTATTATTAAATCATTAAATAATCAGCATTGTTGACTTTTCTATTTGATTTGACAATGTCAATCAATTCTTGTTTCTCAATTCTAAGTTGCCATGATAGCACATTTCTAATTTTTCTGCCTTTATAATTTTTATTTCTCAGTCTATATTGCTGGCTCATTATCTGCAAACCATTTAAACATTTGGATAACTTAGACTTTATTTTTTCATCTCTATTTGCTAACTTTCCTTGAATGATCACCTTCCTGGCTACTTATTACTGTGTCACATCTGTAGATTATCTACAGGGTTATATTTTCTGTAAGGAATTATCTCATATTACTGAGTTGCAAAAATAATTTCTAATTCTATTTATCTACTTATATACAAAAAACCGAAACAATATCTCCCCAGTTAAGCCAATGAACACGGCATATTTTGTCACCTAAATAGTCATTAAAACTACTCTTCATTTTGCCAACTAATAAACTCACTATCCATTTTCTCTTCCACTCCTTTCCATCGATAAATCAATTAATTTATCAAATAAACATCTCTTCAACCTGCCCCTTATACTTTCTATGCTCTCTACTAATTTATTAATCAGCCCTTATTGGATAAGATCCAAACTTTTTTAAAAGAATCCAAATTTATATCCCAAAATTTCATTTAAAATAAAATAAGTCTAATTAAAAGGCCTTTAGAAACAATAGGATGGGTCTGGCACTCTAAATTCCTATGTAAAACCAAAGTACAGTAAACAATAAATTTAAAGTACCAACCAACCAGAAACCACCAAGTAATCTTGAACTAGGAACTTTCCACTATAACCAATCAAAATTATTTTCTTTGTTTTGCTTCTGCAACGACTTTATAAAAGTTTTTGTTGTTGTTGTTTGTTTTGCTCCCCCCTCCCAGACAGAGTATTAGCTGCTTGTGGTCCATTGCTACTCTGATTCAAGAATCAGGGAATATTCATACAAACTCTAAAATATAAATGTGCTTAAGTTTGATTTTTTAAAAATTCAATTACCCTCCACTACAAAATATGGAATACAGAATATTAGGTCATATAAAAGCTTTAAATATTTCACTATGTTAATGCAATATAAAATCCTTTTTCCTTAGTATTACACATACTGTTTTATTTTCTCTCTTTTTCTTCTTTCTTTTCTATCTATCTATCATCTATCTATCTATCTAATCTATTTTGTGCTGCTGGGAATTGAACCCAGGGTCATTCTAGCTCTGAGCTACACCTCCAAACCGCATTTATTTATTTATTTATTTATTTATTTAATTTATTTATTTATTTATTTTTTTGTGTGTGTATGGCACTGGGGATTGAACCCGGGGCATTTTACCTTCGAGTTACACTCCCAGCCCTAGTTTTTTATTCTTTATTTTGAAACAGGGTCTCACTAAGTTGTGGAGGGCCTAAGTAGCTGAGACTGGCTATGAACTGCGATCTTCTTGTCTCAGCCTCCCAAGTACTGGAATTGCAAGTGTACACCACCACATCCCGTTTATTTTTTAAATAGTGTCTCACTAGGTTGTTGAGAGCCTTGTTAGGTTGTTGAGACTGGCCTCAAACCTGTGATCCTCCATTTCCAGATTACAGGTCATGCTCAGCTATTTTTAACATCTGATATGTGAAAGTTTATCCTTTAAACTATACGAATACTAAACCATTTGTTGTTACTTGAATTTGCTAACATTTGCAAATGCTTTTCACTCTCCCTCAATTGCTCAATACTCATGTCAATATCTCTATTTGCCTTCAGATTTCTTATACTCAAAATAGTCATTTGAAATAAAAATATTTATGCTTTGTTTTTCCTTACTTCTAAAAAATTTATAAATAAAATTCTATTTTCAAATTTTGTTGGTACAATATAATTATGCATCCCAGTGAGCTTAAAAGTGATACATTCCTAAGGAGTGCTAATACAACTTTGGTAGGACTGTACATTAATACAACTATGAAAATCAGTATGGAGGTTCCTCAAAAGACTAGGAATGGAAGCACCATGTCAACTACCTATACCACTCCTCAGTATCTCTCCAAAAGAATTAAAGCCACAATACTATAGTGATACATGCATATCCATGTTTATAGCAGCACAATTCACATTAGCCAAATTATGGAATCAACTTAGGTGTTTGTCAACAGATGAATAGATAAAGAAAATGTGATACACACACACACACACACACACACACACACACATACACAAAATGGAGTTTACTCAGCCATAAAGAACAAAATTATGTCATTTGCAGATAAATGGATTGAACTAGAGAACATTATGCTAACTGAAATCAGCCAGTCTCAGAAAGTTAAAGGTTGTATGTTTTTCTTCATATGTGGAATCAGAAAATCGAGGAGTGAGTCCAGTAGAATAGTGGAAGGGGATTCAGGAGGGAGGGGGCTGAGGAAAAAAAAAAAGGAAGTTTGAGAAGGAAACAGGTTTTTTTTGTTTGTCTAGAGCTCAGATCCATATTTTCCCCATTAGTTCTTTAATTGATTCCCTTTATTTGCTTCAATTTTCTCTATAGTAATTTCTATTCATGTATTTTAGATAACCTGGATCCATTTGATATTTATTGTAACATTGCCTATACTTGGGACTCTCCATGAAACTTATTCTATGATCTGTAGAAAGGAACCTGTCACTTGGCCTATCAATACTCTCAACAAGTAGGAGAATTTGAAAAATTTACTTTAGTTTCTTTGCATTTTATTATGTTTATTAGGAAAAATAGCTTAAAGTCAGGCTGCTCTATTTTCTTCCTTTGATTCAGTTCTCTCTTTTAGTCCATTAGGCTGCTATAGCAAAATGCCATAAACTGCCTCACTAATAAGTACCAAAATTTTCTTACCATTCCAGAAGTTGGGAAGTCGAACATAAAAGCAGTAGCAGATATAGGGTCTATCTGGGTGAAGGCTCCCTTCCTGGTTTAATGATGCCTTCCTACTGTGTTTTCAGATTGTAGGGGGAGGAAGGGATCACTCCAGGACCTCTTTCATAAGGCTATTAATCCTACCTTTAAGATCTAATTACCTCTTGAAGTCTCTATCTCCAAATACTACCACACTGGGAATTAATTTCAATATTTGAATTTTGAGGGAGAGCTTAACATTCATACTATAGCAAGTTTTATCTTTGTTACATCTTAAACAAATATACATTCTGTCCAGAAAGTAGTCATGAATTACCTTAAAAAATTATATATGTATATATATATAATCTTTTACTTCTTTTACTGGTTTCTATTCTAGTATATGATTTCCACAAGTCTTAATGTTTCTCTCTTTGTTGCACTTGGGTTCATGGTGTTCATATATGGCACAGGGAAAGAAGGGATTTAGTGTTAAGTATATACAAGTGCACAGGTGAGAAAAAGGAGGAAGTGAGGAAAAAGAACACAGGAGGGGATTTAAATGACTAAAGCTCAAGAAGTCTTGATGAGATGCAGTTCTCCCCAGTAAAGAACCATTAAGTTACACTTAAAGTACAGCCCTGCTTCCCAGAGAATCATAAGCTATTTCTTCTAAGAGATACGTAGAATAATCACTAAATATGGGCAGTGTTAATATTCCTTCTAGAGAAAAACTTCAATTTTTAAGCTTTTTGATGTCCTAAAATAATTATTGTGCAAAATGCCAATAAAAATATCACTGCAGCCAGGCATGGTGGTGCACACTTGTAATCCCAGTAACTGGAGGCTGAGACAGAGGATCCGGATTCATGGCCAGCCTCAGCTGGTCCTTCATGATTTCCTTGAACAACTATAGAGAAGGGATGCCTGTTTCTGAAAATTTTGTTACATTTTAAAAAATAAAATCCTCAATTAGTTGATTTTTTTATCACATGTAGACAAAAATGCAATCACAGTTGATAAAATTGGCTACTTGCCAATATCACTCCCATATTTAAAAAGATCAGATTAAATATGAATACATATACCATCCATTGCATTTTTAGATAGACTTCACATTAATAAAATTACTTTGATTTCATATAACAAAGAATTATCTATTTTTCTTCTATCTTCAAAATGCAAATATTTCTAAATTACCCACAAAAAAGTCTAGAAATAATTTTATCTCACAATAAGGATAAATAAGATCTCTCTGGATATTTTCATTGTGCCATAGGGCACAAATTTTAATTATATTACTAGATTTGTTTCTTTTAGACTAAACATGTACTTCTTTAAATCCCATCTTCATGCTCTCTGAAAAAAAAAGTGATAATACTTAAAGTAACAATTCTGTAATCACATATAAGATGCATCATTATTTTCAGTTTGCATAATATTCTTTTTTTTTGGGGGGGGGGAGTACTTGGAATGGAACCCAGGCACATTCTACCTCTGAGCTACAACATCAGCCTTATTTTATTTTATTTTGAAACAGGGTCTTACTAAGTTGTGAAGGGCCTCACTAAGCAGCTGAGGCTAGCTATGATCCTGCCATCCTCCTGTCTCAGCCTTCCAAGCACTGGGGTGAAAAGCATGCACCACCACATCTGGCTTAGTTTTCATTATATTCTTAAATTAATTGTGAAGTACAATTATGTATCCCCATAGGTTTATATTTATTCTTTTTCAAAAGTTTAAAAATTAAAGTTTCTCAATTATCAAAGAATAATAAAAAGAACACTGCTTACAGCAGAAGTAATGAACCAAAACTTATAGGTAAACTCAAAAACTATAATTCAAATACATTTCTTTAAATCTCTACAAACCATAAAAATTCTGCTAGCATTTTGTATAACTATATATCTTTAAGGTTTACTCCATTTGTTTGTTTTTCCATTCATATTTTCTCCACTGTTTATCTTTAATGATTATCTCCTTTCTAGAAGTTTCAATATATATTTTTTACAAATCAAAACTTTTTCTTAAGCTTAAAAATATGTTGAACTAGTAGCATCTCACTTTAAAAAATCTTCCATTTACACTATTTCCTACAATTAAGGTTTTATCTTTCCTTTGGCCAAAATTTTCAGAGAAAAGGTTCTATAATAGGCCATCACATGTCACTCGGTTACATTTTCATATCCAGCATCTGAACCTATTGAAATTCCAAATACGAAAAAATTTCTTTACCATCAAAATGCCTCTCAATATACTTTTGTTTCAGTACTAATTTTCTTTGACATTTCATAAACTTTAATCTTTTTCAACCACTTTTTTCCTTAACCTAAATAATTAGTTATGTCTTTTTCATCCTATGTCCCAGGATCTATTCCCTTTTATCCTTACTGGTTCCAGTTCTTTCTATGCACAAAATAACTATTTCTCAAGCTTTTGTCCTTTGGTTTCAGTATTTATTGATTCCTACATTTTCCTGAGACCTTTGCTTCAATTATGATGTAAAGTAAATGACTACCTGATTTACACCATAAGACTTTAATACTATTTCTGAATTTTAGTTCTTCATTTCCAACACATACTGATATCTTTCCATAAAAAATAGCAAGACCAAACTCATATTTCAACTAGTTCCCCCCTACCTTTTTTTTTTTTTTTGCTGCCCTTTTTAGTAAGTTATTTTGCCCCAGTTATACAAGTCCAAACTTTAAAGGTATATTTCCTTACTTATTCTTCTCTTTCCATATCAATCAATTAAAAATATCTGGTCAAATCTTTGTGATCCTGTTTGTAACACAATGTTTATTGATGGTCCATGAAACTCAGACAGACTTCTTTTTGAAATCGCAACTTCATTAACTCATTAGCTATCTGATATTAGGTTAGTTCTTAAACTTCACTATGCTTCATTTTCTTCTGTGAAATAACAGTAATACTTTTGTACCTCAAAGGAAATGATGAAAAATAAATTTTTTTTTTCATAAAGATCTTCTCCATCCATCTGAGCTAATGTAACCCAAATGCCTACCTCTTTCAACCTGTGTTAGTGCTTTCTTTCTTTAGTAATTAATGTCACCTGACATTCATTTTTTCCCAGCTTATATGTTTATTTCCTGTGCTTTCCACTGAACTTAAATGAAGGTAGGAAATTTGTCAGTATTATCTACCACTGGATCCTAAGAGCCCTAATAATCTCTTTTATATATTAGGTAAAATAATATATATTTGGTGAAATAAGAACAGAATAAAATATGCAAAGTGTTTACCACAACAGCTTTTACAGAATACATGTATATCCTCTACTTTTTATACTGTCTTTTTTTGACATTGCTATCTGCCTACATAAACCCTAATCATATCATTTCTTGTGTAGAGTAACTGATCTCCCTGCCTTCTTTTGGCTTCTATTCCCTTCCCCTTTAATCAACTAGCAAAATATTGATTGCTTTTAAAAAATACCTTATCAATATTCTTTGCTTACAGGACACATACTGTAAAAGAAACATTCTATTTTCTTACTCCAATAACTTCAGTTCATCTTCATTGTATCCGTTAAGAAATCTAAACTCCTCAGTGTGTCATTCAAATTCCTTCCCAACACTTTACCCTCCCTCAACTTTTTATAACTTCTTTAAATGAACCTCAGTCCCTCAGACTTTTTTTTTTTTTTCAGTACTGGGGATTGAACTCAGGGGCTTTCTACCTCCAAGCTATACCCCCAGCCCTATTTTTTATTCTTTTATTTTTTATTTTGAAACAGGGTCTCACTAAGTTGCGGAGTGCCTCACTAGGTAGCTGAGGCTGGCCACGAACTCGGATCCTCTGGTCTCAGCCTCCCAAATGCTGGGATTACAAGCATGCACCACCACGCCCGGCTTCCCTCAGTCATTTTGATTGATTGATTTGTTTCCACTTTTGATTACAACACAGAAATGGAATACCTAAGTGAAATTCTTCCTTTAGGATCCAGGTTAAGACATCAAACTTAAATACAGCCAAATTTTTTTATGTTAAATCGTTATTACAAAATAACTACCCAAACCAAAAAATTTTAAAGTAATATTACAAAATCAATATATTTGTAAGTTTTAAAATTGTATGGTATATATATAATTGAAACAGGGTTTTGTTAAGTTCCTGAAGCTGGCCGTGAACTAGTGATCCTCCCATCTCAGCCTCCCAAGTACTGGGATTACAGGTGAGTACCACAGCTTTTATGAAAAAATCTTCCAACTTTGTAATTTTAAGCCTTCCCATACATAATCATTATTCAATGTTTATACTCATTTTCAGTTATGATTATTATTCAGAATAACTTTTTATTCTTTTTTAAATCTTCTATGCATACATTGTCATGTGCCACACAAAGACTTTTTGGTCAATGACAGACCACATATATAAAGGTATAATCCTAATATTATATCACCTAGTGATGTCATAGCTATCTTAGTTTGTGTAAGTATACTCTGATGTTTTGATGATGACTAAATCACCTAAAAATGCATTCCTTAAAAACGTAATCCCATTGTTAAATGATGCATAACTGTATATGTGAATTCATATATATGGAGAGAGAACATGTTAAAATTAAAGAATGGTCTTATACCTAATTTCTTCTAACACCTACATAATTAATCCCTTCTTTGAATTTTTACTTATTAGCTCTAACACTCATAGGCTATAAAGAATGGTTTGTCTTATTTTTAAATATCTAGTGTATTGTAACCTCTAGGTATCAAGTTTCCCCAATCACTTCTTCCGATTTTTTTGTAAACCACAAATGATGATGGTTTGTTTGATAATGCCAGTGTCACCAAAGTAACTGTTTAAAAACTGAGTACTCTATCTTTTTCCAATAATAATATAAATTGTTCTTTATGAAATTTCAAAAATATCAAACAGTTCTCAATGGAATAATATGCCAAACCTGAATAAATAGATATATTTTCAATTAAAAATACATATTTATTTCTCTACAACTTGATTTTCGGATTAATACTTTTTATACAAGAAGCATACAAGCCTTACCTTATAAGATTTTAGATATAAACCCATTACCAATATATTAGTGATTTAAGATTCTTCCTATAAATGGTGCAAAAATATTAAAGAGTTTATGCAATTTAAGTATAGAACTCAGAAGCTAAAATTTTTCTTTAAATTTATTTAAATAAAATCCTAATGAAGCCAATTACCTTCCTTAAAGCAGGGCAGAAATTAAAGAAAAGTCGGTGGTTATATGCTTTGAATCTCTCAGGAAGATGCCAATTCTGAATTATTTCTTCATCAGAGATGACGTGATGATCTAGTGCTTTGAGAGGCCATATACTGTTAACAAGAACATGTCTATATCCCTTTTTAAGGCTAACTGGACAGTCAAACATAGTGAGTGCCAAGAGGTTTGGACAGGAGGCCAATACGCATACATTCTTTAACTTTGCAAACCCATTGTCATGAAGATAGAGAAGTTTTAGGTTCTTTAATCCACTCCAAAATTTGGCATCTGGTAGACTCTTTATCTGAAATATTAGAAGTATATTTTAGCTCAAATATTACTTTTTTACAAATGGTATATAAAATGATGAAACATTAAAAATCTTCAAAATTAAATATCTCACAAATGGCAAGTTTCTAATTAATAAGCATAATTTTCAATTATCCAAATTATTACTGGGAAAACAATATAAAACACTGTGTATTTTCAGTAAGATATTATTACTAATATAATTAAATGAATAAACATTTTTTCAATGAAAATTCCTAGCCTAGCCAGGCGTGGTGGTGCACGCTTGTAATCCCAGCATTTGGGAGGCAGAGACCGGAGGATCCGGGTTCACAGCCAGCCTCAGCTACCTAGTGAGGCACTCCGCAACTTAGTGAGACCCTGTTTCCAAATTAAGAATAAAAAATAAGGCTGGGGGTATAGATTGGAGGTAGAATGCCCCTGAGTTCAATCCCCAGTACCGAAATAAAAAAAAAAGAAAATTCCTTGGTAACAGGTAATTCTATAAAGTTTTCTAAAATGCTTTCTATATAAAGAGTTAAGATGTCAAAAAGTACTCTTAATCCAGACTATGAATTTAAGAAGCAAAATATACCACATAACCCATTGTTTATGTATTCTTATAATTTTTGTCAATATTTTTAATTTTATGTTAATACACATTTTATTTTTTATTTTTATTTACATCTTAGTTAAGATTATCTGAGAGCCGGGCGTGGTGGCGCACGCTTGTAATCCCAGCATTTGGGAGGCTGAGACCTGAGGATCCGGGTTCGAGGCCAGCCTCAGCTACCTAGTGAGGCACTCCACAACTTAGTGAGACTCGGTTTCAAAATAAAGAATAAAAAATAAGGCTGGGGGAGCCGAGCGTGGTGGCGCACGCTTGTAATCCCAGCATTCGGGAGGCTGAGACCGGAGGATCCGGGTTCGCGGCCAGCCTCAGCTACCTAGTGAGGCACTCTGCAACTTAGTGAGACTCGGTTTCAAATTAAAGAATAAAAAATAGGGCTGGGGGTATAGCTCTGAAGCTCTGAGGTAGAATGCCTCTGAGTTCAATCCCCAGTACCGCAAAAAAAAAAAAAAAAAAAAAAAAAAAAGATTATCTGAGAATAACATCATAGATAGACAACACAACTGTTTATTATACGTAAATTCCACTTATATGCAAACATCTTTTTTTTTGCGGTACTAGGAATTGAACTCAGGGGCATTCTACCTCTGAGCTACACCCCTAGCCCTATTTTTTATTCTTTATTTTGAAACCAGGTCTCACTAAGTGTCAGTGTCTCACTAGGTACCTGAGGCTGGCCGCGAACCCGGATCCTCTGGTCTCAGCCTCCCAAATGCTGGGATTACAAGCGTGCGCCACCATGCCCGGCTGTATGCAAACATCTTTAATGGATACTGCTTACCTGATTTCCATGGAGATCAAGTTTAACCAATTTTATACAACTCTGAAGTGGATGAATATCTGTAATAAAATTGTTTGAGAAAATGCATACTCTAAGAGAGATGCAAGATTGTAACCTTTCCATAGATTTTAAATGAAGGCCATTGAACTTTACAAAAACAAAATCTTTTTGGTCTTGTATTATATTTTCATTATAGTGACTCCATTCTTCATGACTGGTTAGTTCTTCTATTATTGTTCCATGGAACATCTAGGAATAAAGGAAAATTGCCATATTTTTTTTTTCAATTTTAAAAATCTACCCCAAAACGACAGAATTTTTGCTAAGAGATAGTATGAAAATGAGTAGAAAAGTTAAAATTAAAGAAAAAAAGAATATTAAGTATTATAGAATCTTTTATCCTCAAGTTATCTTTATGTGTGTGTGTGGAGGCGGGGGTACTGGGGATTGAACATTCTGCCTCCAAGTTACAGCCTCAGTCCTGTACTTTTTTATTTTGAAGCAGGGTCTCCTTAGATTGCTGACAGTCTCGCTACATTGCTGAAGCTACCCTCAAACCTGCAATCCTCCTGTCTCAGCCTCCCAAGTTCTGGGATTATAGGCATGTGCCACTACACATGTCTATAAAGATGCTGCTAAACTTTTAAAAAAAAATTGCTGAAGAATGAAAAAGTCAGGAGAGTGATAATCTTTGTAGAAGAGGCTGAAAAATACAGACAGATAAAATTAAGGTACAATACAGGTTTTCAACTGTTATCAACATTTATTTCTTAAAGAAAATATTTACCATCCTATTGTGTACTTTTATGTTCAAGTCAATTAGGCAACTAGGATTCAGAATTATAAAAGCTTTAAAGTTGGACTAATGAAACACACCAAATGCTATGTACCTTTATACCTGTATCACTTTGAACCTCATTTGATGTATAATCATAATGTGCCAATAAAAGTATAAGAAATAAATTTATCTAAGACTTTTGAATCAATACTTTATCATACAATCTCATGTTATCTTATATATATGAATTTATCCTTAACATGGGTAATTCCAACTTTCATAAAAAGGTAGTGAATTAGTGATAGTTTAGAAAATAATATATTATCTCAAGTGGTCTG
Source organism: Graphiurus murinus (assembly GCA_004027655.1). NCBI lineage: Eukaryota > Metazoa > Chordata > Mammalia > Rodentia > Gliridae > Graphiurus > Graphiurus murinus. The sequence continues at coordinate 14,456 of PVLC010019868.1, read as the reverse complement.
TCTGGTTTTTTTTTTCACAAGACTAACAACCTTTCCCATTGGAACAATCAATTTTTACCATATTCATGTAAACTAAATCAACATAATTAAAACAAGAATAAACATGGAAATCCAGATAAACATATACTATATCAAGACATTGTCTGCTTGTTATATTATAGCCAAGGCCCAAAACTATAATCCTCCAACTCTTAAGTATCACCTAAGGAATTAGTTAAAAGGCAGATTCCTGAGCCCCAACCCACATTTACTGTATCAGAATATCTGGGCTAAAGGCGCAGGAATCGATTTAACAGATGATTCATGGACATCTTGAGAAAAATTAGCCTAAACTAGAAGTAAACCAGCCTTCCAAATTTAAAGAGTCATACATGAAATAAATAAATAAATAAAAATGCTTACAAAATTCACCACACTCTAAAGGCCCTGAAGTGTAGGGCAATATCCACATCACATCCCATCATTTGGTCTCCCTAAATAGAAAACACCTTTAAGAAGTATTTCTTCAGGTTCTCCTTTCAAAGAACTACTACTTAAATGGAACTACTTTTCCATTTTAACCTAAAGATAGACTAGCTCCAAAACAGTTTCTGAAAAGAGCTTCTGGGACACTATATATAGGATATGTCAGCATGTTTCAGAATAAGAAAATGGGGGGAGGCTCAAAAGTTTCAGCTAAAGCAGCCATTTTTTTAAGACAATAATTCTTCTATAAGAAATCTTCAAAGTGAGAGTCACATACCAAAGAGATGTGTCATTTCTTTTACGATGATGTATGATTTTTAAAAAAATAATTTGGGGGGCAAGTTATTAATTTCTAGTAATATATGACATTGAGCATCTCCCTATATGTATAGTATATTTGCCACCTGTATATCTTCTATCATGAAATGTCTGTTCAGACCTTTTGTCCATTTTTTGATTGGGTTGTTTTCTTATTTATGAGTTTGAGTTCTTTGCATTATTTTGAATACTAGCATTTTATCAGATATGTGTTTTACAAATATTTTTCCCAGGTCGAGGCTTGCTTTTCATTTTTTAAATTTTCCTTTATTTTTCAACTCATTTTAAAAAAACATTTGAATTAGCCAGGTATGGTGGCACACGCTTGTAATCCCAGCATTTGGGAGGCTGAGACTGGAGGATGCGGGTTTGCGGCCAGCCTCAGCTATCTAGCGAGGCACTCTGCAACTTAGTGAGAGCCTGTTTCAAAATAAAGAATAAAAACTAGGGCTAGGGGTATAGCTCGGAGGTAGAATGCCCCTGAGTTCAATTCCCAGTACCGCAAAAAAAAAAAAAACATTTGGACAATTAACACCCATCAATATGGAATATCAGAGATCTCATTTCCTTGTATAATACTGAAAATGACATTATACTTTCATCACTGTATCAGCATACATATTTTATATATACATATATATTTAAAAATCATATATAGTTATATATTATATATAGCCATATAATGATATATAAAATTATTACTCCATCCAATAGTCTTTTTAAAAATTTCTTTCTGGAAGATATCTCCCTGGCATTTATTTCCAAGATATTCCAGAGAGTGTTGTTATTTTTTTTTTTTTTTTTTTTTTTTTTTTTTTGCGGTGCTGGGGATTGAACTCAGGGGCATTCTACCTCTGAGCTATACCCCCAGCCCTATTTTTTATTCTTTATTTTGAAACAGGGTCTCACTAAGTTGCGGAGTGCCTCACTAGGTAGCTGAGGCTGGCCGCGAACCCGGATCCTCTGGTCTCAGCCTCCCGAATGCTGGGATTACAAGCATGAGCCACCATGCCTGGCTCAAACAGTGTTGTTATTAACTAAGTATAGTTATTAATGTCTATAGACTCATCACTCAGCAATTACATTTTTGTTTTCTATTTTCTTTCATCAAAAATTGTTTATCTGTGTTTTTGTTATTCATGTTATGCTATAGCAATCATGATAATAAAATTTCCATTAATCCACTTTACTAAATTTTCCTGAGAAAGAAAAGAACTATTGTCAAACAAATTAAAATTCCAGACAATCTTTATGATATTATTTAACTCAATGCCTTTATTTACATTTTCTACAATTGCCTATTTTTTGGCTTTAGTAAAAAAGATACCTATTATAAGTGAAAAAAAATCTGTAAGAATTAGAAAGCAGTGTGATTAAATCTAAAATTGAGATAATATGCATATTACTTAATTCAATGCCCTTTCAATTTTTTTTTTTTTTACAATTGTCTACTTTTTTAACTTTAATCAAAAAGATTCCTATTACAGGCAAAAAATGTGTAAAAACTAAATACTAGGGTGAATAAGCAGATCATTTTTCATGACTTAAAAAATTAAAAAAACAGTTCTTAAAGTTTTAAAGCAAATCTCACAGGGGAAAACAGAATTAACTACATATTAAATAGGTAGTATTGAAGTTTTAATTTTATTTAATTCAATAATTAAAATTCTAAACAATTACCAACACTGACTCTTAATGAAATATGCTAAATGCTGCTATCTCAGGATGTTACTTTTTTTTCCCATTGTTGTAATCCTCTTATAAACCAAGAAAGCATAAACAAGGGTAAAATAAAAGCAAGAACAGTTTTGGTTGATGCAGAATAGATTTGCTAATTGGGAACATAGGCTTAGTTAGACCAAACCAGTATTCCACCAAAAGAAAATAGTTATGGGCTTTTATTAAATCCGCAGTTGGAAATTGACAAAGATTGACAGCTGTAAATTTTTTAAGTCCATTGGAATGTCCACATGAAGAGGTAAACTGGCCAATCTAGTATTTCCCAAACTTTACAAGGTATTGTTAAATTCCAAAAAGTTATTCTCTCTGGTCTATTCAGTTCCTGACATTAAAATTATATGGCAATTTATCCCTCTCAGTACAACCTCTAAGATCAAGAAAAGTATTTACTTTAATCATTCTGACAGGTCAGAAACTCAGATTTACATAAAAACAGATCATGGGGAAATGAATAGTGAAGATAAAATTAAAAAATCTTATTTTTCTTATTTAATTGATCTAATTGTTTATTCAAAACAATAACAATTAAACTTAACTGACATCTATCAACAAATTCAACCAATAACAGCAGAATACATATTCTTCATAGACCATTCATTCACCAAAATGGATCACATTCTGGGCCATAAAACTTTAAATTTGAAGAATAAAAAACATACAGTGTCTATCCACAGATGACAATGGAATTAAACTAAATATCAATAATACAAATACAATGCTGAGAGCCTTGCTAAGTTGCTGAGGCTATCCTAGAACCAGTGATCCTTGTATCTCAGCCTCCCAAGTACTGGTATTACAGGTGTGCACTACCACACCCTGCTTTCAATTCTGTTTTTTTTTTTTTTTTTTTTTTGCGGTACTGGGGATTGAACTCAGGGGCATTCTACCTCCGAGCTATACCCCCAACCCTATTTTTTATTCTTTGTTTTGAAACCGAGTCTCACTAAGTTGCGGAGTGCCTCACTAGGTAGCTGAGGCTGGCCGCGAACCCGGATCCTCCGGTCTCAGCCTCCTGAATGGTGGGATTACAAGCGTGTGTCACCACGCCCGGCCTCAATTCTGTTTTGATGAAGAATTGCCATGATTTTCTATCACAGACAAAATGTTTTTTGTTATTTTTTTTTTGTTTTTTTTCCTGTAACCCTAGGAATCAAAACCAGTGTCTCAAGCATACTAGACAAGCACTCTCTCACTGAGCTGTATCTCCAGCCCCGCCATTTTTTTTTTTAATTGAGGGGAGGGGATTGTGTACACAGTATAAGAATAGTATATATCCTGTGGCAAATAAAAATTGAATATGGTAGGTTAATAAGCTAACCTAAATAACTGTCATCATTCAAAACATTACACTTTCATGGCATATTCCACATATTTTCAAGTAACATAAAAAGTTATTTGGAAGAAGGAATTAGGATTCATTTGAATTCACAACATATTTCTTTTCCCTTTAAATATGTTTGCTCTTTAAAATTTAGAAGGCCAATATTATGTTCAGGAAAAAAAAAGGTTCTGTGAAACATCAATTTCTACTTTTATTTTTATTTATACTTGAAGACTGCATAAGTATAAGCCCCCCAAATTGAAAGGCAGTGAGCCAGAAGATGGGCATAAAACAGTCAAAACTAATCAAAATATCCATATAAAAACATATGCAAAGAAGCATAAGGTCTTAATAAAAAAGTTAGAATAGCAAATATTTAATTCTTCTAGCCCAAACAGTCCTTGGTTACCATTGATAAAATGTAATTTGGATCTCCTAAATTTGGGCCACTAACATATTTCTATTAAAAGTAATAAACATTGTACTAAGGCAATCAAAATTTATTTCTTTACTATTTTATTCTTCAACCACATTTTTTCTCTACATCCCACAAAGAAAAACAAAAACAAAACTTCATGTTAGTATGTTATTATCTTGGCAAAGTAGATTACAGTTATAGTACCTGAACATTTCATTTTTTAAAAATCTGGGCTGAAATGTAGCTCAGTGGTAGAGTGCCTAGCATGCACAAGACTGGGTTTATCCTTAGTAATACACACACACACACACACACACACACACACACACACACACATTCATTTGAAAAAAATCTACAAAAAACAAAGGGAAAAAGTAAAATATCAGTTTGGAGACAGAGGGAAGGTGAAGCATTTTTTTTTTCCCTACATAATAGAAAGGTGAGGGGGGTAAGGTTTCCTTCAAGAAAGTACAGTGGGGGAAAATATTTAAGAAATAAATTGAGGACAGGCTAGCTGAGTAAACAAATTCAAATGAAAGTAACTGTAAAAAGAGAGTATGTGTCTTACCGCATGTCATGAAGAAAAGGAAGAAGAAGCAGTGGTTAAATAGAGATGAAGCAAAAGTACTAGACTCAAGCACTGCCCTAGCATGGTCTGGCTGTGTCATTCACCATGAACTCCATGGTTCTGGATGGAGAACTTTCTTCATTTGGCTTCAATTTTTTCATATGAAGAAAGGGGGGAGGGATTAAAATGTGCTTCTCTAAAACTTCTACTCAACAGTCATATTTACGCCCATAGTAGAAAACTACAAATGGTCAGAAGGCATTTTATTGGAATGATGGAAATGTTTTAAAACTAGTTTATGGTGATGCAATGTTGTACACCTCAGTAAAGAAATTAAATTTTCCACTTAAAACAGGTGAAATTAATGGCAGAAGAGTATACATGAAGAAAGTTGTTTTTCAAAAATCTGTCACTCTTTTTTTATGGTGACTCTTCACCTTCCTCTTCTCCAAGAGAAAAAAACAAAAAATGCCTCCACAGAATATATTTTTCAATTGATTATAGTCTAATTTTCTCAATGTTCTTTTTATACTATGGAATCTAAGACTAACATTGTTTTCTTTGCAGAATTAATGTATTATTTAGCTGGATTGTTATAAGTTACTCTCATAAAAAATACTTTGCCAAATACCTTGTAAATACTCTGGTAAAATAATAATACTCTGGTAGTTTAAGAATGTTATCACACTGTTGTGTTATATTGAATATAAATTTAAAATTCCTAACCTTTTTCAATTCCTATAATAATTACCAAGGAAATTTGTTCCCATTTAGTGTACAGTATTTTCAAATTATTTTTTACTTAAAAGTTGAGAAAAAAATAAAAGGAGAGAATCAAAATCATACCTGATAATGCAATATATTTACTTCCAGCATATTTTATGTAACATAGTCACATTGGAAAATATAATATGCATTTTATTGTCATCCTTCCTAGATCCAGAAATGCTCTATTTAATACTCTATATAATAGAGTTGGAGTCTATTACATCACCTTCACAGTTCTTTCCTTTAACTGAATTATTTTATTTGGTACCTTTTGATTGTTCACTTCACTTAATTACAATATACAGTACCTAAACATATTGGTTCTATTAACCTTTTCTCCCCTGGGATCTCAACCTAGTTCCATAGCTGAAAATAAATTCCATCTATATGCTGACAACTCACAAAATTGTATTCCCAGCCCAGATCTCTCTCCTGAACTCGACTCACATGTGTAATGCATACAGACACATATGCACACCAACTTCCACGACATATGTATGGATGTTTATTCTACCAAATTTTGGACTCTGCCCCATCATGCTTCCAAATCATTATATTTCCTAACTTCAAGTGATGACCGCTCCCTTCTCCGGCAGCCATCTTTAACTCCTCCCCCCTTCTCTCTCTCATACTCCACACTTGTTTTATAAACAAATTTTATTGGTCTTCACCTTCAAAATATATCCAGTCTGACCATTCTCACCATTTCCACTGTTACCATCTTAGCCAAGCCTTCACTCTTATCTGTGTATAGTATTGTAGTAGGGTCCAAACAAGTCTCCCTGCTTCTATCATTGCCCAACCACTATTATAATATATTCTTGCATTTCTGATTGATTCTTTTAAACATAAGGTAAATCACATAAAAAACCTAGAATGGCTTTGTTTCATTCAAGAGTAAAAAACTAAAATCCTTTTGATGGCCCTGTATTACTTCTCTTACCTTCTCTCTGGCTACTTTATCTTTTGCTCATTCTCACCTCACCTCACTCAAGTCCGTATTTTCTAAATGTTCTTCAATAAGAATTTAGTTTTTATGATGAAAAAGAAAAGTTTTAAATGGTAAAACTATGAAACAGTATTCTGCTTTTATCCCAAATGCTTTCACTGTAAGTACAGAATTAAATACCAAGGTTAAGCCTTTAAAAGAAAAACTAAGTTTACTTTCAAGCTAAGTAAGTTTCTAGGGTCCTCACTTCCTATTCTCCTAATGAAGACTTTAATGAAGAGATGTTGAAATAAATCAAACCATATGGAGAAATAGTAGTTCTGGGTTTGGGGTCGAAATGGTCTTAACTAAGCATATTCTCTTTGATTGGTTTTTCTTTTTGTAAAGATAAAAAGCTTAATCTGTAGAACTCATTGTAAACTTGGTAATTCACAAAAGAAATACCTATATATTGCTAAAAATACATCTAACAAGGATCATTTTTTCCCCAATAATGTTAATTGAACGTTCAGGATTAATCTACACACAAAAGAAAGTTAGAGATGCAACCAAAGTAACACAAATATGAGAGACCTGATTGTTGGTTTTTTGTTCTTGTTTTTGTTTTTTTAATTGTTTTTTTTTTTTTTTGGTACTGGGGATTGAACCTAGGGGTGTTCTGTTTTGTAGCTATTCCTAATCCTTTTTATTTTATTTTATATTATTTTATTTTGAAACAGGGTCTCACAAAATAGCTGAGACTGGCCTTGAATCTGAGATCATCCTGCCTTGGCCTCCGGAGTACTGGGATTATAGGTGGGTGCCACCAAGACCAGCTAGGTGACTGAATTTTATACAGCTTCCAAAAAGAAATCTGCATGATTGGCATGTGTACCTTCCAAGTGAACTAAAAAAAGGAGTGGTGTGGCTTACTCTCTAGGAGCTGCAAGTGCAAAGAAGACACAAACCTAAAGATCCCCAACAGGGTATAGATTTTAAATATTGAGACACTGTAGTTCGACCCAAGTTGGCGGTGCCTCCAGAAGACCCAGGGGTTGAAATGATTTGACAAGACGTTACGGGAACTGCTCCTAACTGAAGCAAACCTCCTGTTAGGACAAATCAGTTCAGCGAGAAAGTTGGGATCAGGTAGTTTCGAGTTTTCTTTAGCGGGTAGGTTCCAACAACTAACACCCAACATGAAGCACTCACCGGTTCAACCGGGCTCTAAGGCCTTAGGAGCTGGAAACAGGCGGCCCAGATCCGGCACTGTCCCATAAATCGCTAGGTGGACAGCGGCTCCCAAGACCGTTGCTAGGGAAACAGGACACAGATCCGCCTCACCCTATCCAGGCTTTCCGGGTGAAGGCGGAGACACTACGGGGCGTGGCTACGTGATTGACGCACGGAGGAGGCGGGGCTGAGGCGACCGCGTCCTGGAACGCGTTCGGTCCCTGCGCGCCTGCGTGTAGTGTGGTGCGGGTTCCGGGAAGGTGGGGCTATGGCCACCACGAGGGTCTCTCTAGATATATCTCTGCGAGAAGCCACCCAGCGAAAGTTGCGAAGGTTTTCAGAACTGAGAGGTACCGAAAAAGGCACCGATTTCTCCTGGGCACTGAAGAGGGAGGGTGCCTTACGTGGGCTGTCACTTCCTGTCTGCCCCTCACCTGCAGGCCTGGGGCGCTGACCCAGGAATGGCCGATACTCCCGTTTTGTGTTTTATTCTCTCACTGCCTCTTCTGTGCCTTGTGCAACTTTATTCCTAGTGGTATGGATACCAAAATAAAAGAAGGAAGAAGGAGAAGAACGAAAATTATTAAACTTGGCTACTGAAGCTGTAAATCGAAGTTATGCATTGGTTAGCTCATTAATAGAAGTTATTTTAAGTAAATCTAAAAGGTCTGAAGCACAGTGTTTTGACCCTCACAACTAGTTTTGGTTTTGCCCTTCCTCTTAATTCTCTTCTTGCCTTCCCAATTCGTTCTCTAATGTAAATAAATGCTTACTGGGGGGTTGAGGGGGGAGAACATGAAGGAAGTATGGCTTAAAATTTTTAAAGTGGAAGTTCGGTATATTAAAAAAAAAAAAAAAAGTTATGCCGCTTGGCAGTCCCTGTACAGCTGTCTAATAAAGTTGGTTATATTTGTGATGTAATGACTGCCTAAAAGATCCAGGGACTAATATTTGGATAATAGTAAAATTTTTAGAACTACTAGACCCTTTTCCTCTTGTTTATTGATAAAGAAGAAATTCCAACAACCAAAAGTTCTGTCTGTATTTTAATGAGTTCATCATGGAGTTGGGACCTTTTCTGTTATCCAGAATTTTGTGTCATATTCTAATAGCCTATATAAGCTTGCATGGCTCATATTAAAATATTGAAAAATAAACCAGTACTGATAGGTCATGCCTGTAATTCAGTACTTGGGAGGCTGAGATAGGAGGATCACAGGTTCAAAGCCAGCCTCAGCAACTTAATGAGACTCTCAGCAGCTTAGCAAAACCCTGTTTCCAAATAAAAAATAAAATAGGACTGGGATGTGTAGCTCAGAGGTAGAATGTCCCTGGATTTAATCCCCAGCACTACAAAAAAAAAAAATTAAAAAATGAAGAACTCATATTTTGTAAACAGCAACACTGAAGGAATGGATCTTTGGGTTGAATCAATCTAAGCCAACGAACACTAAGTGACCCTGATATATAAAAATGGTTTTGAAAGCTGGAGATTCAACTGTTTGTTTTTTGTATCCTATTCTTATTTAAGAATTAAGATAATTGTCTTTGTCAAGTTGAAAGAACCCGAGTTAATCAAAACACATTACATGTTTTAGAATTTCTAAATAAATGGGATTGTAGATCCTAAAAGGAGAAAGTAATCTAAAGGGGAAGGGGAATGAAGCAATACTCATTAGAACTATTTTGAATCATAATAATAAGTCATTAATTATTCTCTAATTTTCAAAAGCAGTAGGTACATTTTTGAAAATGAAAATAAAAGTTACCTTTTTTTTTCTCCTTTAGAAATAGGCAAACCTGCAACAACTAGAGAATTCTGATGATATTTGTTATCATTTATGTTTTTTCCAAATAGGCAAACCTGTTTCAGCTGGAGAATTCTGGGACATAGTTGCAATAACAGCTGCTGATGAAAAGCAGGAACTTGCTTATAGGCAACAGCTGTCAGAAAAGCTGAAAAGAAAGGAATTACCCCTTGGAGTTCAATATCATGTTTTTGTTGATCCTGTTGGAGCCAAAATTGGTATGCATTTTATGGACAGGTTTATAACATAAATTCTGGCAGAATAATAATGGAAGAAAAGCTTTTCTGTGGTTCATAGTTTATAAGCTGCATATCTCCATCCATGGCCTTTACAAACCTTAAAATTTCAATATAAATTGACTCTTCTTTTAGAAGGATGAAAGGTATAACAGTTGTTCTTACCTGTTGTGATTTACAGTGAAAAACTTTCAGAATGTAATTTAAAAGAGAATTTTATTAATCTTACTAGTATTTGCTCAGTTGGTGAATGTTCCTTTGGACCTTATAAGTAGAACTCTTAAGGTCCCTCCAAATCTCACTGTTTTCTTCAGAAATTTACATGAAGAAAGCAAATAGTAATACACACACTCGGATACATTCTATGTCTTAGGAACAGAATACAAATACAAATGCAGAATACAAAATAACACATTCTAATGGCTTAACTGTCATAGAATATTTATTTAAAACCGTGGTTTAGGTTAACTTTGTCCTTTGGCCTTTCATCGCAAATAAAAATAACTTCTATTTTCTCGTGACACTTAAACTGAAGCTCCTTGCTACCAGGGATAAGTGTATATGTTGGACATTTGTGTTATTTTAAATTATCCTATCTTGTTTTAATCTCACAAAAATGAAGTCAGTGCCTATATTATTTCTATTGTGTAGATAAGGATTTAAGGTATAGATCTTGCCCACTGTGGTAGTTTTGTAGTTTCTGTTTATGATATTTTTTACAAAACCAGATTCTAAAAATCTTTAGAAAGAAAATCTTAACTCGTGTATTTGATTATGTCATATGGGAGAATTATTTAAATATATCTTATGGTTTATAACTCTTTATGAATGTTTATACTTAATAGTCTTCCTATGGTACAGATTTTGTAATTTATTATTTTTATTACTGTTTTTAGGAGAATATTTTCTAGTCATTTATTACTGGGGACTATTCTCTAGTTTCTATACTAATTATTCATTTGTTTATTTACCATGAAATGGATTAGTTTTCCAGTAGCTTCACTGTCTGCAAAAGCCATATCCTTAAACTTACCATCATTACAAAATTTTAATAGGTTTCTATGAAACAAATTGTGCTTTTTAACTTATTTTTAAGGAAATGGAGGATCAACTCTTTGTGCTCTTCAATGTTTGGAAAAGCTATATGGAGATAAATGGAATTCTTCTACTATCCTGTTAATTCACTCTGGTAAAGTTCTACTTTGTTAGTTTATATTTTCTTTTGAATTATTCTACCTTTTATATCTTGGAGACTTTTTTCTCCTCATCCTCTATTTTTTATTTTTTGAAATTATTTTGCTTTGAAAACAAATATTTCCATCTTTTTATTGCTATTTTTTGGCTGTAAATATATAAAGACTTTCACAAAAATTATCCTTAAAGTTGTAGATCACATACATCATCAAATTTTCATGGAGATTTGTTTGTTTTTAATATTCATGTAGAAAATTATTTTTCCTAAGACAAAACTCATCAAAATGTGAACATTTTCAGGAATGCTTTAGAGGGGACTCATACTGTCTTGCATTTTTGCCTATTGGTAACCAATGGCTACAGTCCTTAACAGAATTTTAAAAGAATTAAAAAAAAAAAGCAACAAGACATAGGGTTGTCAAATATATAAGGGAGAAATACACAAAAAGAGAAAACTTTTAAAGCAGAAAACTTGGAAAGAATAGTTTTACAATAAAGCATAGTGTTTATACATTTACATAAAAGATGCTTTGAATATATTTAGTTGTACAAAAAATTTGATTACATGAAAATCTCTATTTTCACTGTGTTTTGGGGGCAGTGAAAACTTTGTCGTGGACTGGCACTGATCTGTAGACATTTTAGAAATACTCATCTACATGACTCTAAGGCCCTTTCTAATTCTTATAAGCCATGTGTAATATTATAATTCTTTGTAAAGATGATTTCAACATAATACATCTAAGTTCTGTGTTCAAGACTAATTAAAAGTGTAAAACAATCCAATTTATAATTTTATTCTAGAAAAATCACTATCAATTCAGTAGAAAATCTATTTAGACACTAGAAAATACAAAGTTAGAAATGTATATAACGGGCCCTATGAATTGATGGGTTTGATATCCATAGACTAAACCAACCATGAATAGAAAATATTTGAGAAAAAAATTAATATGTGTAAACATGTACATTTTTCATTATTCCCTAAACAATACCACATAACAATTATGTAATACTTTCTTTGTGTGTGTGTGGGGGGGTACTGGCGAGTGAACCCCAGGGGCTACCTCTGAGCTATACCCTAGGATTACTGCATCTGGCCCCTATGGTCCTTTTTACTTGTTTTATAATTGATTGCAACAATTCGTCGTCTCTATAATACATTAGAATCTTTTCCTAACCTAGAATCTTTAAAACTGCATTATATCAAATAGCTATAGGAAAATTGCTCTCTGAATTTTATTATTCTTTCCTAAGTTACAGTAACATACATAATATATTAAATAACTTTAGAGATATTTTAAGTTACAACCAGTATTCCTGAAGTTGGAAATTGTATAAACAATAATACATTTAACTTTTTTTTTTTTTTTTTAATTTTATAGGTGGCTACAGTCAACGCCTCCCAAATGCAAGTGCTCTGGGGAAAATATTCACCACTTTACCACTTGGTAACCCCATTTACCAGATGTTGGAATTAAAACTAGCCATGTACATTGATTTTCCCTTACATATGAATCCTGGAATTCTGGTTACTTGTGCAGATGATATCGAGCTTTATAGTATTGGAGAATTTGAGTATATTAGATTTGATAAACCTGGCTTTACTGCTTTAGCTCATCCTTCCAGTTTGACTGTAGGTACCACACATGGAGTATTTGTCTTAGATTCTTTTAATTGTTTAACACATAGAGACCTTGAGTACACCAATTGCCATCGTTTCCTTCATAAACCCAGCATAGAAAAGATGCATCAGTTTAATGCTGTTTGTAAGCCTGGAAATTTTTGTCAACAGGACTTTGCCAGAGGTGACACTACCTATCTTCAATTAGACTCTGAGTATGTCTACACAGATAGCGTATTTTACATGGATCATAAATCAGCAAAAAAGTTACTTGCTTTTTATGAAAACATAGGCACACTGAACTGTGAAATAGATGCCTATGGTGATTTTCTGCAAGCATTAGGACCTGGAGCAACTGTAGAGTACACTGGAAACACATCAAATGCCACAAAAGAAGAATCAGAATTGGTCCATATGAGGCAAAGAATATTTCATCTTCTTAAAGGTACATCACTAAATGTTATTGTTCTTAATAACTCCAAATTTTATCACATTGGAACAACTGAAGAATATTTGTTTCACTTTACTTCATATAGTAGTTTAAAGTCAGAACTAGGCTTCCAATCCATAGCTTTTAGCATCGGTCCAGGTATACCAGAATGCTCTGGTAAAACATCTTGTATAATTCAGAGTATACTTGATTCAGGATGTTCTGTGGCACCTGGCTCAGTTGTAGAGTATTCCAGATTGGAACCTGATGTATTTATTGGAGAAAACTGTATTATTAGCAATTCTTGTATTATAACAAAAACTGTCCTGCCTGCATATTCTTTTATCTCTTCCTTAAGCTTGAAGATAAATGGACACTTAGAGTATTCAACTATGGCATTTGGAGTGCAAGACAACTTAAAAAATAATGTTAAAACATTGTTAGATGTAAAGTTACTTCAATTTTTTGGAGTCAGTTTTCTGTCATGTTTAGATATTTGGAATCTTAAAATTACAGAGGAACTGTTCTCTGGAAATAAGTCATGTCTGAGTTTATGGACTGCTCGCATTTTCCCAGTTTGTTCTTCTTTGAGTGAATCAGTTACAACATCCTTAAAGATGTTAAATGCTGTAAAGAACAATTCGCCATTCAGCCTGAATTGCTATAAGCTGATATCCATTGAAGAAATGCTTGCCTACAAAGATGTAGAAGACATGATAGCTTATAGGGAACAAATTTTTCGAGATATTAGTTTAAATAAAAAGCAATCTGATTTAGAGATATCTTAAATATTGTATACTTCACTTTGAGAAAGATTGCAAATACATTTTATATAGACTTTTTAGTGTGTTTCAGTAAAGCAAATAAGTGAAAATTGTATTATCATAATTATTGTAGCATAATATTAATAATAAAATATAGATAAATTCTTTTTGATGGAAGATTATCCAAGATTAAGTTCAGAAAAGGAATACTTAATTTTTTACTTTTAATTTTCTTTTATCAAGAATGGGTTTATGGAGCACTTTTATTTATATATTAATTACTATTTTTAAAAGTGATTATCTAGACATAATTCAGAATTTTTTATTTATTTTAGACTTTGATTTCTTTAAAGTTCTAAGTTTTATTGGGAATTCTCTCCCAAATATAGTCCTGTTTTTGTAAGCTAATAAAAAGGGCATAGTATAGGTTCTTCCAAGTACTAAATAATACTTTATCAAAAATGAATCTATAGCTGACAAATTCAGATTAAATCAATGTTTAATATATTGTCACTATTAATTGATAAATTAGATGCAAAGAGCTCTGAAATTGATGAGAATTTGTGTCTCATTTTTTGATCTTATCAAAATGAAATTTTAAACAGTATATATATTATTTTATCCTTATATACTTGAACATA